>CABFWB010003201.1:17818-32872 GCA_902151455.1 Timema bartmani | reverse complement strand
TATATATATATATATATATATATATATATATATATATATATATGCGTATGAAAATAAAATATACCTGTTATTTTACACACTTAGCAAATAATACTAAAACTTGCCATTAAGTTTTAAGTTATAAAAATGTATTAGTGTTTGTCATTTATAGTTTATATTTTGTCACTGACCTAAGATGGAATATTGTATTATTTGTGAACGTCAACATCATGAGAATTAGAACGAGATTTCTACAGCTATGGGGTGACAGTAATTGGATGAGTGGCAAAATATTTATAAAGAAAACATTTTAAATAGACGTTAGCAGTGCATTTTTTCAATATTTATTTAGCACCTCGTCTTGCTACCCGTTCGGATTGTATGCTTAAATACTAACTAAGCTAATGAGTTAGGGATTGTGAAAATTAAACTTTAGAAGAAGTGAACCCGCATTTTCATGAAGGGAGAGTGGAAAACCATTCAGGAAAAACCACCCGAGCTCACCCAACCAAGATTCGAACCTCAATCTCCCCATCCTCGGCAGTCTAGCTCAACAAGATACTAGCACGTTAGCTAGTTACGTCACTGAGGCGGGTAGTAGTGAAATTGAATGGTTTTAATGAAGTCGCGAACAAGGCAAAGACCTAAATTTGAAATCCTATGGTTTATTTAGTTGTGTGCCTGACCAATGGATTTCATAAAATGGTTAAATGATTCCCCGGGAAGATCTTCCTCGATAATAACGATATATAATTGAAGTATCTGGAAAATATACTTAAATTACTTGTAATCTATAAGTACGTTTCAAATTAAAAGAGTTTGACGTTCTTCGATTGGGCGCCACCACAATATCCTCCTCTTCAAAATATCTACATTCGTGATCCTTTCTGATGTTTCACCTTGATTAAGAATTAGAATAATCATTATTATATTTTACTTGAAATGTTCTTATTACATTTTTTAAAAGCTTTAAATATTTCTCGTATTTTTTTCTGGGATTATTTCAGTTAATTACCCAATACTTTTAATAAGTCTCTCATAAAACTCATTGTTTGTTAATTTTTGAAATCTTTGAGTTCAAATTATATAATCAAAACAAACTTTCTCTTCAAAGTTCCTTGGGTTAGTTTCTTTTCTTTTCCCTCCTTACAAAGAAAATGGCCAGATAAATAATTAATGATAATTATGGTAAGAACATAATCATTAAAAAAAAACTTGTTTGTAACACAAAGGGAAAGAAACATTAATCTGGTTTGAACAAAATCACTAAACTGAGAGTCTATTTCAGTGGTCGCATGATATAAGGCGTCATTCTGGCAATATACCAGACTGCTGATGAATGTAAGACGATTGAACCCCGGTCGGATGTATTGTGGGTGGTTGTTTCTAAATTATTTTCCACTTAATCAATGCAAGTGAGGGTACATATCCTCTATATTTAATCTTCTTAATCTCTAACTAAATGGTTTAAATAGTACTTATGCGTACCACCTGAACAAGTATTAAAATGCAGTTCTAAAAAAATAAGCTTTCTCCTAGATACTAACATTAAGTTCATAATATAATCCTCTAATCCTTATAAATAATTTGATAAGCCCGTTTCCGGAAATAGAAGTTACGAGAAAATGACTGAACAGACAAACGACCACTCATTTTAACGGTTAGGAGTCCAGGATGTCGGGAAAAATAGTTGTTTTACACAAAAACCCGGTTTTCACAGAGAATTTTTAGTTTTTCATTCTTTGTTTAGTCACCACGGAAATCGTTATTTGCTGCATGGCTTTAAATCTATAAATAAAATATATTTATTTGGCTAAATAATAATAATAACTCAATTTTCATTAATTGTTGGTGCGAACACAATACAATTTTCTCTTTGGATGAACATTTTTCTTTGGATGATGGTCATAACATATCTAATTTGAGATTCCTAAACTGGGGAAACATTTATTTATTTTTTATAGGACTGTTATAATTAATTAGCATTCAAATCAATAATATTGTGCATAATTCGAAAATTAAAAGGTTAAGTTGTTAAGTTCATGTGAATATTGTCTACGTTTTGTTTCACGCATTGTAAAATGATGTTTGGATACATTTTGGTTTGTATTATATGCTTAAAAATGATAAAATGATCTTGAATAATGTTTAAAAATAGCCATTTTAACTATTTAAGTTTGCGTTTTGGTGTTCATTTTATTCAAATAATGGGTTTTGATGTTCATTTTAGCTAACAGTAACACAATACAAATGCATTAGTTAATTTTTTTTTTTACCGCTTAATTTTGAGGAAATGATATTTCGAAGTACCGTAAGATTTTGTGTACCACATATATATTTTCAGATTCTCTCTCTATATCAAACACTCTCTCTAACGCTCTCACACACTCTCCACCCCCCCTACACACACACACTCTATATCACATTCTGTCTCATATAATATTATCACAATCTCTCACTCATATTTCATCCCTCTTTCTCACACACTTTTTACCCTCACAAACACTCTCTATCACACACTTTTTACCCTCACAAACATTCTCTATCACACAATTTTTCTCACATTATCTTTATTATACACTCTCTTAATTTCCCTCACAAACGCTTGCTCTCTCTCTCTCTGACTCTCTCTTTCAAACTGCCTCTCTCTCAAATTCCTTCTATTTTTCAAACTACCTCTCTCTCAAACTCTCTATATCTTAAACTCTTATGTCAAACTCTCTCAAAACCACTCTCACTCTCTCTATCTCAATCTCACTCTCTCTCAAACTCTTCCTTAAACACTCTTTCTCTCAAACGCACTCTTTCAATTTCTTTCCCTAAATCCCTCTCTCAAATACTCTCTTAAACTCAATCGTTAACACTCTTCTGACTCTAATTTGATAAGCCTGTTTGCGGTAGTAGAAATTGCTAGGAAATGGCTGAACAGATTTTGAAAAAAGACGTCTCATTTTAAGAGTTAGGGATCTAGGATGTCAGGAAATATAGTAGTTTCCAACAAAAAACTGACTTTCTCAGAAAATGTTCAGCTTTTCATTCTTTGTTTACATCACTATGGAAACCCTGCTTTGTGCATGAGTGTTTATATGTAGATAAAATATTCCTCTCTGGCTACAAATAATACCAACTAATTTCTAACTTTTGTGGTATAACGCAACAAATAGAATGATTACGGAAGTTATTTGTATGGTTATCAAACAAATCGATGATATCAGGTTATATATAGATATAGCATTGTTTATTTTTATCCTTCCTTTTCTTTGTCTTAGAATGTTAATCTCCACTATCATTAATAATTTTATAAGTAATTTTCCGGTAAGTGAAATTGCGAGAAAATGGTTGAACCGATTTTGACAAACGTTCACTCATTTTAAACGTCATGGGTCTGAGATGTCGGCAAAACTAGTAACTTAAAACAAAAACCCAAATTTCCAAGCGAATTTTCCATCTTTTCATTCTGTGTACGCAAGGACTCATCTGTACAATCATTATTTGTGTACATCACCATGGAAACCATGATTTGTGAGTGGTTATGTATGGATGGACAAAATATTTGTCCTTGGTTAAAAGTAATAACTAATTTTTACTTGAGTGTTTTGGTGCCACAAATAGATAGAGAAATAGTCGTTTTAAAACTCTCATCGTGGTCCAAAGGGGTAGATAAACGTTTTGATTCAAATTAGACACCAATTGATATATGCCTTTGACGAGTAAACTGTTAGCTAGAAAGTCGAGTGAATGCTTTTTATAGAGATATTTTCCCAATAAAATGTTTAGAATACATTTTAGTTCAATAATCTGCAGAAATCGCTGCAACGATCCACTAATATACTATAACTTAGTGATCAAAGTTCCTGGCTACAGATCCAGAGGTCCTGGTTTCGATCCCAGGCGCTTACAGAGTGTCTATTAAGCAGTGGGTCTGGGATGTGATAAACTCAACCTCGTGAGGATAAATGAGGAGCTACTTTAAATGAAAAAGTACCGGATCCGATCTAGAAAACTAAGATTAACAGCCAAAGTGTTAGTTATGCTGACCGAATGACACCCTTTTCCACATAATCTGGTACTATCTTCGCCAGCAGAGGACAGCTGCTTGGTTGGTATAGTTATATTGCGGGCTTAATACTTGGAGGTATTTTTAAGTAAAAGAGAACATATAATCATTAATATATAAAATGAGGGTGGTTTTGACTTGTAAGATCATTGTTTACTTGGAGCTATATGTAACAATGCTACGTATACTAGATCATTATGGGCTTGGTACAGATATTATTGTCTACCTGGATCTATCAGAAACAAAACTACAGATACTAAAATTTACTGCTCAATCTATTGATAAATCATAGATTTTAACATCAAAAAGGCAATTCTTTACAAGAGAATAAATAGAAAAAATTGCAATAACATTTACAATTGAACCCAAATGACTCTCAGACCCAAAATGCAACTACTTCAGAAACACATCAAAACTTAAACTTAAAGTTCTTGTTATGAGTATGAAAAAGAAAATTTTATTTAAAAGCGCTATTACTCAAGAAATTATTAATTTGCTCCCAATAAGTGACAAGAAGATGACACGACAAAATGTATGATTTGTTCATCAAACTTGACGTATATAGATTACCAAGTTTTCAATAATGACACCCAACTTAAATCCCATCAAAACATTATCGACTTGAAACTAACGAAAACGAGAATATATCATCGCGATCAGACAGTTCAAACCCTCTTTTTTATCCACGTAATTGAAGAATAAATACTCTCCGTTTGCTTGGAAATCGCCATTAAGTGACTTAACGAGATCTCATATACAATGAGAGAGATTTATAAGTAGATTATACACAATTTGTATAGGCCTACATCTATATATATTGGCTGACTTTGAAAATTGCTCAACCAGTGAGATGTTCGACAAAACAGAATTAAAATTTTATATCTATCAACAACTATCAGTAAAGAGAACAACAACTTGGTGCCTCCTAGCCTTGAACCGTGTGACCATTAATAATACACAAATAAACGCCTATAATTACAATACGCCCTGACTAACTCAGAAACCTGGTAAATACTAAAAATAACCTAACTTCAAACTAGAAAAATGGCAGTTTGAATCTATAAGTCCTAAATTTAATGTCCTGCTATCCCATGATAAATTATAAAGTAAAAATCTAACTCTCGATGACAGATTACACATGGCGTCTTTCCTCAAATAACATGGCCGTAGCCCCAAAACTGAGTTTAAAACTCTCAGGCAGTGAAAAACAGAGATAACTAAGCTCAGTCGAAAGAACCACGAGAGACAACTAGCTTATATAGCACAGAAAACCAAACGTCCCATGCCCAGAGAGAATGATAACGAAGGAAGAGTTCGAGAATAGTCTCCCGCCTACCAGAGAACATGATCGCCTGGTGGAATAAATTTAGGAGGACGGACGGGAAGGAAGGTGGAATGGATTGGTGCGGAGAGGAAAAATAATACCGGGGGAAATAGTTCGTTGAGCGACCGTCATTTGTTTTCCTGGGTGTGGCCTTCCATCAAGAGCTGGGGGGGGGTGTCGGTCCATTCCTCGCTTCAGTGGTGGATTGGCGACTACAAGTATGTATTCAAATCGGTCAGAGGGTAAGTTTAAACATCACTTCATTGTAACGTTACATGTAACTTGTTACAATACTAGGCTATATTGAAAGTGATCTATACATATATGTGCATTGTGCCCCGCAAGATCATCTCAGGATTTTGTCAGTTTTGTGAGGTCATGTGATTGGTCAAGTTTTTTCTCTACTGAATCTCCCAGTGGTCCTGATAAAGGGGGTTAACGTGGCAACATAGTATTATTGTTTTATTCTCTTAGGTGACTAAATTATAAGCTTAAGTGTGGTGACCAATACAAATGTATTAATATATTTGAATGCACTACAAAATGTACCACTACTTACATAGAAAATGCATAAAAATATTTGCAAAAATTATTATTTTCTTTAGTTTGGCTGATTTACATCACACTTTAACCAAGCTTTGGAATGGCAAATTGACTATATATTGTTTATAGTCATATTGGTGTGTTTAAATTAAGCTGTGGTTAAGCTCTCGTCAATTTTTTGGGGGGATTTTGATTTTTTAGTTATGTTAGAGCAAGTATTTTTTCAGTATCTTGATAGTTCTTCTGATTCATTCATCCCCAGACAGCATAGAAGGCATGAATATTTCTTGAAACAAGCTTAGCAAAGTATTTGAGGGGATTCCAAAACTATACAATATATTATAAAACAGGGTGCAAGGTTACCTTTGTCGTGAAGATTGCTTAGAATATAGCTAAAAGCCTTGATAATTGACGTGTCTTCTTTTCGAACCCTTTTCTTAACCTCTTGCATCCGCTCCTTCACCTCTAACTGAGCATCGTTCGGGACTTCACAAACGTGATCACTCGAAGGGCTACTAGCCACTTTATTTAACCTAACCTAACCTAACCTAACTTAATGGGGTAAAAACCGGCCGACCACTGGGGCATGGGGGCGTAGAGGGCCCTGCCATCCTCCTGAGTGGTGAGTGGTAAGTTTTGTCACAAAAACCCGAGTGGTACGTTATGTCGGGACACCAATATATTTAACTATAAATTATTATTATTATTATTATTATTATTAGTAGTAGTAGTAGTAGTAGTAGTAGTAGTAGTAGTAGTAGTAGTAGTAAATATAATGTGTGATCTGACGCCTTAGCTCAGTCTATAGTATGTCTCTCTACTGAACAAAGGGTCCCGGGTTCGGTTCCCAAAATGGGCGAAAAATGTACCGTAGGTGAAATGTGGGTTAATCCTTTCACAATGATATATTAACGGCTGGGGACTGGATTTTGTACCTGCCCTAATCTTAAATTAGATTATAAGACACATGAAGCTACGATAGCCATAGCAATTTGGTAGCGGAAAATATAGGTCTTGAATAAAACACTGACCAAGGCAGAAAACAGAAATGGATGTAAAAAAATACATTGTAAGAGTAAATTAAAAAAATATCACATCAGTTATATTTTAATAAAATTAAATATAATTAAGTGTATTAATATAATTTGAGACTAAACCATTTTGGCTCGTCGGTTTCCTTCAGTGACTCTACTGGAGTGGGAATTAGGAGGTTGAAATTTAAAGGAAATACACCCGCATTTTCGTGGGGGCATAATGGGAAAATGTTTGTAAATAGCCACCCTAAGATCACCTATATGGGATTATAAAAGTAATCTCCCCACTGCCAGCAAACCAGAATAAAGGATCATGATGTTTATTCCACGTTCCACCCGGCACGTGTATTTACCAGTAGTATAATAGATACACACCTACAACAAAGTACCCACATATGTGGGCACGCAGACCTGATGTAAGCCTCATCTAGTCCAGGTTGACTGTGAAGAGAAGCTTGGAGCTGGAATCTTGGGTAGGTGTACTGAGGGTAGATCCTCCTAAACCATTTCCCACCCTCTCTCTAAGCAAATACGCTATATTCTATCTAGATCGTGTCTTGCCCATACCTACCCCACTGGTGTATTAAAAACGCGTTTAGACCGAATTCCTTAGAGCCCTTTTATGCAGGCGTTTCATGCTGCGCGACACACGACGGCAAAAGTTGTCGCGTTTTGTAAGTCAGTGGGACCAAATGAATCCTTTTATGCTCTGCCTTCCAAAAAACTTGTTGTCGTGTTTTGTAAAACATGCCGTCGTGTCCTAGAGAGTGCCAGTGGAAAAAGTCACGTGAAATATTCTAGGTACATGTCATCTTAAGGGTCAATTTATGCAAACGCGCTACTTGTCTGCTCTCCGTTGTCTAGACATTAGAGCTGCCAGCCCCTGCCTAGTAAAGAATATTAGTCCAGTTGCCTGGAGGCTTACAAATAGGATTATTGTGTTATTTGATTGATTGATAATTTTTATCATTTTTATAAAAAGAAATGGATGATTCGGATACTGAACGTCTTAAAGATGAGGTCGAAAACATAAAGTAATTTGAGATTCATTATCGGAGGAGTACAAAACCAGAAATATAAAGAAAAGTCAATGGATATATAGAAGTGTGTTATGTGTTTTACCATTCAAAAATAATTTTTAAGAGCTTGTGTTTTTCATCTCTTAATTTTTTTTAGAGATTACGTAATGTACCATTTTAAAATGTTGCAAAGTCAATGGGATGAACATACCATTTTCTTTTCCTTTTTTTGTAGGTGGTATAGAGGTAAGGTGTCAGACTTTTGTGCTAGGGGTCCGGGGTTCAATCCTTGGTCCCGGGAAAGATCTATCTGATTGCCAAACCCTTCCTTCAGCTATGACAATACGTGTATTAATCACAACTTGTGAATGTGTGGAATGCCAGGCCTCCACCGTAGTTCGGATTCCACGTTAAGCTGTAGGTCCTCCATTTCATCTCAAAATCACCCTACCATTACACATTAGCGTAAGTGCGTATAACCCGAACGATTAGTAAGACACGGTGCCAATATTAATAATCTTTTCCTTTTTTCAACATAAGGTGACAATACGCCAAATAAACTACGCATGGCATTGACAAAGAACCACTACCTAAAAATGTCCAGCCTCTTCTTTTCTACCACTCGTGATGGATCCGTTTATAGTTGCCATTTCAGGAACAAATAAAACTGTTGACGATAAATACCAACCACCAATAAGAAACGTACTAAACTGCCTCAGAAGTGCACTGATACTTGTACTGAGACACACGTGTTCCAGCCCACGTGACGTAGAGGTTGGCTGCCCTGCAATCTCACCAACACGGCGACACAAAAGCTGATTCCTGTATAAAGGGCTCCATTGAATATAATTTATCTTGGAGAGTCTTACGTCATTTTTGACGCTACATGCTCTAGGTTACGGCGACACACTTTTCGGATCACGACGGTATGGATGACGCACGGCAGTGTATAAAAGCATTCATTATCTCCTGTGTATTTAGCGAACGTGCGTCACGAAGCGCCTGTATAAAAGGTCCCGATGTTAGGTGATATTTCGTAAATTAAATGTATTATTTAACTATGACAATGCACCGAATCGATGTTTATATTCTTTAATATAAATTAATTATAATATACTACTGTAGATTTTGAAATTAAAATGTGTGTAACCTTATATAGCAATAAAGAGACTTGTAAGAAGAATTGTGAATTTCATTTGGTTTATCTTGAGACCAAGCACTGTCTCTTCACCGGAGAAAGCACGTCCCTGCCTCTAAAACCTACAGGACCTTAAAGAAGACGTACCCTAGGGAGATTCACAGGACATAGATTAGAAGGTAAGGAATTTGGAGGGTCCTTTAATTAGTTCCAAGTCGAGCCATCGTGCAGAATGTTTAATGGCTGACCCAAGTGGCCGGTAGGCCATGACCTCCCGTAGATATGTCGCAACTCCATTTAACTTTGCCCCAAACCAAGTGTTTAAATCTATTACAAGGCCGCCACCAAGTGTGTAATTAAAGTCCCTTTAAGTTCCATGGCCTCTTCGGACACTAACACAAGCGTACACATACTAAAACCCATTTACTCTTTCACACACATACACACAACTGAGCCCAGAGGAATTCTTGTGATTGGCCGACCACCTTGTCCACTCTGTTATTTATAATGATCACGTGACTTTAGGGAATCAGTTAGTCACGTTCCCTTACAAAGGTCAACTGAGTATACCCGCCCCTTTCAACATTTTCAATTTCCCCCACTGCAATTTGTTGATGTGATATTTTGCCTTCTTTTAGTCCCTTTGTGAAGTTAAAGATGAAAAGATTTTTTATAAAAAAAAAAGAAGATGAGTTATGGTTTGTAATAAGAAGTAACGCTCACTGAAGCTTTTATTTATACTTTTTTTTGGTGTATTATAAAGGCAGAAGGCGGATTTTTTTTGTGTTATTAAATTGATTATGTCCATTAAATTGATTGTGATAATCTAGGATCAACCTTTTATTTTTTTCTCAAACACTATTTGGTGTGACCGCTGATCTAAGTATGAATTAATCTTTCAAAACATGCGAGGAAACGCTTAAAATTTTAAACTACTAAAATTAGACTAAGTTATTTTTATGTCGACAAAGATTATTTAAATAATAAATATTCTCATTAATATCCTCAATAGCACTCAAAATATAAACAGCCATTTCTTAGATAATAATGGATCGAAATATTATATTAGTAGCATATAAGCACTTTATTAAGCTAATGTAATGATATATCAAATTTCCAGTTTAAATATATTTAATATTTTTGTATTTAGATGCTTTATACTTTCCAAAAATAAACCAAAATTTGCATAGACACGCTTTCTCATACAAAATAATGTATTTTATCCAATCCTGCCACGAATAAACGCAAGTTAGTTTTGTCCAAGGCAAGATAAAATAATTATAAACACTTTGAAACGGTATTCACTTCCTGTAAATAATTTTAAAGATTAGGCCCGTATGGATTTATAAAGTTTTGAGAGAGAGTAAAGTCAATTTCAAGGTCTTGATTTATTAAATTTTAGATAAAACTTTACACTTATAAATTTAAAAACAAAATATTATTTATTTTGTAACTTATTTTAATGAATGTTCTTGCAATGGGGAGAAAAATAAGTAGGAATTTACATTTTAATCTCTGAAATATAAAAAGCCATAGTAATATTTCACAACATATATTATTACTTACTAAATTTTGTTAAAATTTTGTAATTTTAAATAAAAAATAAGCTATTACTGATTGTCTTTGTTTAATTAAATAAAGGATGGAATAATATCTCTGGTTTTACTATTTTAAACAGAGTTATTTTAATAACCAATGTATAATTATTAAAATCTTTCAGTTTTATTTATTAATTTATAAGTGTACAACCACGTAGAAGGATTCTCAAAAGTATGAAGATTAAATAAAATGATTGTAATTTAAATTATTTCCAAAGCTTAAGCGTGAAATCATTTATTATTTTATCTATAACTTATAAGAAATATTTGGTAATTGAGCTTAAATTTTGAACTTTTGGTTTAAAGCAAGAACTTTTTTTAGCGATTTTATAACCCTTTAGTTTTAAATTATAATTTATGTTATAATAGTCTATTTTGATTATTGAATAATATAAAAACACATTATCGCTCCGTCTGAAAGTGGTTGCTTTTTAGACTACAGACTATGTGTTATTATTATGAACTGTTTGAGTTCAAATCCGTTAAAACTGTTCTCGCTTTTAGACATAAATTTAATTCTTAAGAAGGGAGGGAAAATGTCGAAAGATGAGGGGATGATTTTTTACTGTCTTTATATAAAAAGTGTTTATTGACTAAAATAATCCAGGATGCTCATAGAAAATATCTAAGTACTGTTAAAACTATTATGTTTAAAAAATGCAGCTAACCTAAACTACTTAAGCCATTTATATTTACTATGACCAAACTAATTTGTTATAAAAATTGAAAGCAAAAAATTCGCCTTATCTCAGGCTCCTTTTCAGTTTACCTTAAGTGTTTCAAATTACACCCTTGTCACATTCGTAAACATATATTAGAGTTTATATCTTACAAAATAGCTCTATTTTATTCTTTATTTTACTTGATAAACAAAATTATCACAATTTATATATTTTGTTTTCATACCCATGGGCATCAGTATTTTCACACAAACACTACAACCCGCGTATGTGACATTTGTGTAACTAATTTAAACTGGGGTTTACTTCATTTCCAAATAGACAATCCACATGAGTTTCCATAATAACTTGGCAACAAGATTATGGAAAGAGGAGAAACATAAATAATATATTCTGTACAAAAATAAAATATATAGCATGAATTAAAAAAAAGTTATTGCTCAATTTTATTCAAACTTATAGCAATACCAATTGATAATCATTTCCAAATAGATTGCGTCAAAATATAGCAGAGGTGGGTTCGGGGATGGGGTACAATTTATTATACTTACTGATTGGGAAAATACTGAGGGGACAATAAAAACCAATTATTATCGCCTGCATTATACATTTGAATGAAATTAAACAAATCACCCTTTTAACAGGAAATATGCTTCAAAATGACTAAATAATTACGTTTACAATAATGAATAATACAGTCAATATGTAGAGATTATTCATCAACATGTCTAAAGAATTATGTGTGATAGTATCTTTACCCACCAATATGTCTCATTATTTTAATATAATTATAAAGTAATCAATAAAAACAGGTTTCGCAATGATGGGATTGCAATATCGTCATCATTCTAAATCACATTTTAAGATTTTAATGATGACTCACTATTTTAATTTTATAGCATTCTAGTAATTAGTTAAAAACGCTTTTCTTAATTTTAATGGAATATAATTGTAGTTATTATTCAATAATATTATTTTATAGCAATTTCAAAATAGAATATTTGTTTTAGCACCAAAAATTAAATATTATATCGAGCAACGTGGCCTATAATATTACTGATGCAAAGCCAATTACCAAGCAACATGGTATATAATAATACTGATATAAAGCTAATTACCAAGCAACATTATATATAGTACCACGGATGTAAAGCTAATTACCAGGCAACAAGGCACATCATATTATTGATGTAAAGATAATTACCGAGCAACAAGGCACATAATATTATTGATGTAAGGATAATTACCAAGCAACATTGTATATAGTATTACGGATGTAAAGATAATTACCAAGCAACAAGGCACATAATATTATTGATGTAAAGATTATTACCAAGCAACAAGGCACATAATATTATTGATGTAAAGATTATTACCGAGCAACATCGCCTCTCTGTTGTCTATTAGGGGAGACATCTTCTCCTGCAAGATATCTCTGCCCGTGGAGATAGTAGAGACGCATCGGACCTGCATTTTGCCTGCCAGGAAATGATACGGCATCACTTCGAACCTGAGACCCACCACGGAGGTGACCAGTCCGTGTTGATGAACGGCCGCTTCATAGTCCGCGTTCACCTGGAGAGGACAGAGTTGGAAAATGTAACAGTCATTTGGCCTTGACAATTCAATATAAGGGTGCTCAAATAAAGTTTGGGTATTTTTAGAGAAATTAGGTTTTTACCTAACAATGCCCGGTGTCCGGTACCTATATTATTATATAAGAAGATAAGATGATAGATGGAAACTTTTTCTTTAGTCCCTGGTTTTACTACCCGTTCAGGTTATAAGCATAATATGCACTAATTACGCTGATTAGTTAGAGATAAGGAAGGTTGAATTTAGAGGAAGTGTACTGGCCTTTGAGTAGAGGTATAGTGGAAAACTATTTTAGGAAAAACCCTTCCCAGACCATCTGACCGGGATTCGAACCTTGATCTCCCTGTCATAGGCAGTCTAATCTAACACAAGAGTAATGCCCTAGACCATGCGGCCACCTAAGTAGGTCCGAAAGCTAATAGAATGTCCCTTAATTTGTCCGAAGATACGATATAGAAATCAAAGGGAACATTCTAATCTGTTGACGTTGCACCTGGCTTGAAACAAACAAAATCCCAACCCCCAGGGTTGAATCTATCCCACTACTGGGGGATGGTAAAATATAATTTATTGGTGTTACGAAAATAAGGATATTCAAACATCACTGTCCCAGGGTGGGTCCAGAACATCAACCTTAAATCACGGGTTTCAAATGCTAACTACTGTAAGTTATTATTGGATGCACAAAACAATATTTTGGTAGTACAAACGATATGGAATCAGTAAGAAATTAAGGATGTCTAAAAAAAATTAACACATAATTAAGTTTGATTCCCTCTTAAAACAAAATGGCTTTGGATTAGAAAAAAGTTTCTATCTGGTACTAAACGTTGAAAAGAGGTGGCTTGGCAAACGTTTTAAATTAATAAATATTTCATTAACTTTAAGTTATCACTTTGATGTGAACTACTCAAAATGTGTCGCTATACAAAAACTTGTATTATTGATACAAAGTTGTGGTATTGTCAAATTAAAAATCTTATAAGTAATATATATATATATATATATTGTTGTACAATAACATACATATATAAAATACTACCCTGTTGGCTTAAAACATCTCCATCTATCAGAATTGACCAATGTGTGTTAGTAAATTATCAATGAACCTTAGACATAGGAATCAATCTTGGCAGAAATTTTTTCATTTATTTATTCATTCATGGTATTTAACACGCACTTTTTGAACCGACTGACACACGACCTATTGATTAACTTTAATATAATACAAACACAACAGCAAGTCCCCAGACATTAATTCTTCACTGTGAAAGGTTACACCCACATTTCCACAATGGTACATTTTTGGGCCATGCCGGGACCGTTGGCCCAGTAGGAACTCATGATACCAACTGAGCTAAGATGTTGAACCTGTGCACCATTAATACAGCTTTTATAAACTCCTTCATTGCGCTTTACAGGCTATATACACACTTGAAAGCACACGTTTTACTCGAGGTGATCTGATTTATGTTGTAACCATCAATGTCTTGACTTTGTTTACAAGCACTCATAGGAACCACTGACTCATTCATCAAGCAATGTTTGGGAAAAAATGAAACCCAAGCAAGGAGTATATTTACTTTCTCTCTATCTTACAGGTAGAGAAAGTATGGTGATCATCAAAAAAATCGAAATCGAGATTTTGATTAATCTTGACGTTTCATGACTCCCTGAATCCGAAAAAGTGGTTTTTGAATTTCCGTCTGTCTGTCTGTCTGTACCTCCAACTAGAGCCTAAACTATTTTACCGATTGAGCTAAAACTTGATAGATAGGGTTTTCATAGAGTTGCCCCAAGGGGTTTTTGGAATAGAATATCTACCCCTAAAATTAAGGGTAGTTTACTGAAGGGCAAAAAGAGAAAAAGTCGATTTTCTCAAAATTGGCTCTAACAATTTTGATTAAATTTCATTTATAAACATTAATAAATATTCCAAACAAAATGGCTACTCTCAATATTTCGGCAAAATGGCTTTAAGGGCTCCGGTCTGATGCGTAAATTAACATTTTTTATAATAGCTCCGAAACTATTTGAGATATGAAATTACTTAGCATTACAAATATGTATATATATTTATAATACA
>CABFWB010003201.1:0-17279 GCA_902151455.1 Timema bartmani | reverse complement strand
CAGTTTCTGAGATATTTGCAAATATATTAATACAATTTTGTGAGCTTTAGTTGTAAACATATACTACTTAAGTCTTAACGCAATAATTCTCCAATGCCATAGAGTAATTAAATATAAGTATCTAAAAAAGTATGTTATTTTTCCTTAAATCTCTTAGGAGAAATGTTTGCATAGCAATGATCTATCTCCATTTTAGACTCAATAGTCAATATTTACATTTTTTATTGGTCAAAATGTATAAATGAATAATTAAATATCAATGCGATGACTTGAAGATGTGCAACACCTTATAAAATGTTAAAATTTTAACCAGAAATCGAAATTTTAATACGAAGTGTTGACCCTTGTGGACCCTTAATTAATTATTTTTATTTCATTATTTTGTAACCCTCATTTCCCCAAATCTCCCTTCTTAAGGGATAGTTAGACAAAGGAGAGAGAAAGTCTGTGTGGTGCACCAAACCATTTATTTTATATTGATTTGAGGCTTGATCATGCATTTTCTGAAATTACTGATAATATCAGCGTACGAGAATTTCTATGAGCAAGAGTGAAAGGGCCTACCAATTTAGCAGGTCAAGGTACTTTCACATATCTTTCAGAGTTATTTTACATGTCACAATAGACGTGGGACCAACGGATTTACTTCCCATCGGAAGGAAATTGTGATACGTACTTTTGTCGCTCAAGACGAATCCGTTGACCGTACCGGGGTTTGAAACCACAAACATCGGGTCCTGAGGTGAGAACTTTATCCCAAGATCACTGAGCTCAAGAGCAAGGAGTAAATAGACTTTCGACTTAAATTGTCAAGGCTAAACTGGTTTCTAAAACTGTATCTGCTAATTTGTATCTAATTTTACTTTACACCAATTACTGTTTCCAGCCTATGGCCTGGGTTAGTTTAATATTAAGCACATAAATTTCCCACTACCGGCTTGCTAGGCCTGTCGTAGCTTATTATGTATTATAATCTAGCTTAAGACTAGTACAGTCATAACATCCAGTCCCCGGCCGTTAACTTATCACTGTGAAAGGGTAAACCACATTTCACCTATGATACATTTTTCGGCAATTTCAGGAACCGAATCAGGGACCCTTAGTTTAGTAAAAAGACACGCTACTGACTTAGCTAAGGTGTAGGATAAAATCTAGCCAATGTAATTTCTTAATTTATCTTTGAAATAGACAAAATTAAAACTAGTAGTAGCTTATTTGATACATCACTACAGTGAGAGTCAAAGGGGGAAAAAAAAAACCTTCCGTTTTATTAGATTTTCTTTTAGGTAACACTTGGACAAGGGACCTAATAGAATAATAAACAATGGCTATGAATTAGATTAAGTAAATAAACAATCAACATATTATTTTAAACCCGCATCGGTGGCCGAATCCTCGTTTAATGTACTGAGATTCGGTTTACCTAGATTATGATTTCCCAATCTCCCTCTACTTTCTAAAGATATACCTTCCTCATTCCTACTCCATTAGCGTAATTAATGTATGTGTGTAACACGAGGAGAGTATTAAAACGAGGTGAGAAATAAAAACATAGTTGGAAACATTTCTGAATAGTTTAAAGAAGCGTTGTTCAGAATTTTCCTTGAAGGAGCATGTATTAGCTATATAATAGTTAATATACAGGATGAGACAGAAACAATTAGACAATCCATGCTGAGGAAAGTGATAGACAACTTGCTAGGTTTTCCTGACGTCCAGTGGAGCTCATCTGAGTGATATTATCTTCAAAAAGTTGAAAAGTGTAGTCTGAGGTTTGTTTTAATTTAGCTAGTGAATATTAACTTTTCAATTAAAGTGTTAATTTTCAAGTTACTAATCGTCTAAATTGTTTTAGCCCCACACTATATGTAGTATGAACCTTTTAGCTTTATGGAATTTTGTGATTCCCCAATATATATATTAATTTATCTAATAATATTGAAAGTTATTCTGTTAATTGAAATAGGATCTATTTTTTCTATTTTATTCTTGACTATACATTTGATTTGAAAGACGTAAAAGATTCACCAATCGGTTAAGCCAGTTCTATTACCAAACAATTAGAGTCATATACTACACCCCTTCCCATACAAAAGTTGTAATAAGCACACCCACTGGTTGGGATGTCGTCTAGCTTTTAAGTATAGGTCTACGTTGCTATGCTTGCTTGCACTCGTCAATTAAAAACAAATATTAGTAGACTGATATAATTATTCATATGTAGGACATATTAAACCCTATTAAAATTTAAAATTAATAACTTTATTGCTTAATTATATTTGCTTTTTCATTGATTGTTTATTTGTAAAATTTAAAATGACTGAAGACATGGTCAAGATCCAAGTTCATGCATGTATGCTATTTGTCTTCTTTTTTTTATATATTCCATAGATGTATACAAAATTTTGTATATATATTGTTTTAATTTCCCTAGAAACCTTGGAGAGAGGTGTATTGTGATCTTCAAAGAAATATAACTTGAGGCTTTGATTAAAGGTCGACGTTTCATGAGTATTTGAAACAAAAATTTGTTTTCGCTATGCCTTCTGTCTGTTTTTCTGTATCTCGGACTAGAGCGAAAACCATTTTACCGATCGGGCTAAAACTTGATATTAGGGGTTTTAATAAGGTTTCCCCAAAAGCATTTTGGAATCAGATAACCAAACCTAATATTAAGAATTTTAAACTGAATAGCAAAAAGATAAATAATCGATTTTCTCCAAATCCGCACAAACGATTTTGATTTATTTTTTATGTAGTCACTGTTTAGTGTACAACGTTTATGTTAGAGTATATTATTTCATTTATGCCCTTTGGTGAAACGTTTCTGTAATAATTTATATTATCTCTTTTAAAAAATCCTAAGTAATATTGGTAAATTGATTATTAATTATTAGCACCGCGTCTTACTACCCGTTCGGGTTATACGCACTTACGCTAATGTGCAATGGTAGGGTGATTGTGAGATGAAATGGAGGACCTACAGTTTAACGTGGAATCCGAACCACGGTAGAGGCCTGGCATTCCTCACATTCACAAGTTGTGATTAATACACATCTTGTCAGAGGTGAAGGAAGGGTTTGTCAATCAGTTAAATCTGTGCCGGGACTGAGGATTGAACCCCGGACCCTCAGCACAGAAGTCTGACACCATACCCCTAGACCACCAGGTCACCTAATGTTGGTAAATGTTTCTACATTCAGATAAAAGTAAAATACAGTGTTGCACCGAATCATTTATTTGTATTGGTCTTGACTGAATGCACTATCAAACATGTCAGAAACTTTAAACAGATCCAATAGCCTATTTACATTAATATAGTCTTAAATAAGTCGTCCATTGGACATTTCCCTGTAGATAGTCTCTTTTGAAAATAAAGCAAACACAACATATTTTGCTAAAACACTCTGTAAACGAGCCATAAACAACTTTTTGTGGGATTGATTGTAAACGAGCCATAAAAAACTTTTTGTGGGATTGATTGTAAACGAGCCTTGTCAAAAACTGGTTAAAAGTGGTGGAATTGAAAATGCTGTGCCAAAATTATTTACATAAATTATCTATTCATTTTTGAACAGATCCATTTATTAATAAATTCATAGAAGGGCTATGGCCAGGTTAAACCATATCTATAGTAAATATTTTGTTAATTAGAGGATGATTTTTCTCATCCAATGTTTTATTAAAATATATTAAAATAAATTTAATAATAAAAGTAAGTTTTTGCTTAGCTCACGCCGTAAATAAAAGGAACAAATCTATCTGATTTTAATACAGCTAAGAGTTTTATTTCATCTAAGTTTATTGTAAGTTTTTGTAGTTATTATTATTAGCACCGCGTCTTACTACCCGTTCGGGTTACACGCACTTACGCTAATTTGTAATGGTAGGGTGATTGTGAGATGAAATGGAGGACCTACAGTTTAACGTGGAATCCGAACCACGGTGGAGGCCTGGCATTCCACACATTCACAAGTTATGATTAATACATGTCAGGTCAGAGGTGAAGGAAGGGTTTGGCAATCATATAAATCTGTGCTGTGACAATTTTTGTAGTTGAAGGCTCTATATAAAAAATCTTGGTAGTACATCTGTTTCTTACAGTACTAAGCTGAAGTGATGTCAATAAAAACATAAAAATAGCATAATTCTTTTCTCCAAGTCAACCACACATTCAGACCAGATTCATTTCATCTAATTAGCAACGCCCTATTATAAATACACCAAACAATTTCCTCCCTGTCCGTTCTATTTTGAATGTTCACTCACAAGCTAGGAAATAGCCACCAGGTCACCTGGTGCTCCTAAACTTCTATCTCCTTGTATGTCCTAATTATAGTGGACTTTGAAACTGTGGCTCTTGTATGCCAAGGCTTCAGTTTGTGCTCTCGGCTGTAATATTATGGCTGCGATTCTCCTAGAGTCTCTTGGAGGTTTTCCTTTTAGATTACACCCTAAGCGGTTTTTGGTTCCAGCTGGACTACAAGGTAGCATTACATCGTTTTAGACTATGAACCCATTTAACACAGGAAGTAAAACTTTATAGGAGAAAGATAGATTCAAAATGTGTGTTCCAAAATGTAAATCAGGATGTAAGCTATATCTAACAATATTTGACTAAAATATTAATCTAAACTATTACATTAGTTCATATAGTGAAAATATCAAATGCAAAAAAAAAAAAAAAATAGATTAATCATTAGCAAATTTTCAACATTATTTATATGATTTGACATAAATGTTCATTTTTGTAGTAAAAATCAAATTAAATGCAAGGTCATATATTTTAAAGCGTTACTGGGACTATGAAGTAGCCCATTAAAATTAACATCATATCACTACCCTCCTTTTTGTGGTTCTAATCTGTCAGGATAGCTTGCTGGGAAGGATAGGTACGGGGACAAAAAAATATGCGTGGGTTCGTAATTTAGAGAAGGCTTTGGTTTTTAGGATTTACTAACAGTACTACAAGTTACCACAAAAATGTGATGTTAAAAATATGTTATAAAAATATATAAGGACTTTGATATAGAAGCTCGTCAGTGAACTGGCTTGGTAAGAGATATTTAACTGACATCTTCATGGATTCAAACCCAGTTCCTAGGGCACGACGGCTACCCTCTAACACAAGTACCCAATGACCCGATGTTCTAATCCACGTGGCCCCGAAAATGGGCATAGTGAACCATCTGAATAGATATTATTTTGTCAGCCTCGTAAGCTCTACATCAGAATAATTTATACTTCAAATCGTCCCAATTGCCGAGGCAACGAGGACAAGATGTTTTGGGTTGTCAGCGGCTTAGTCCTAGTGTGTACTAACTCATCATAACAATAACACGAGACCAGTTCTTTCGCTCACTTCTTTCAACACTGCTATGTTAGTTTTAAACATCTCCAATCTAGGACAGGGTGATTACAATGATCTCGTTCTCATATTATCAAGTATACAAGTAAATAACTTTAAATTTTAAATAAATTTCAAAAGTTTAAATTATATTTACTTATAAAAAGGATACAATGACAATATTTTGAGACTTGCTAAGATGGCTATACGTACCGACACCCCTACCAACTGAGCTATCTAAGTTTTCATCTCGGCAATTTGTTCAGTTGAATGTTTCCACCTCCTAAAGTACTCGAACAGCTAATTGGCACCCCAAAGGCAACTCAAAACATAGCAAATACATTATGCGGCACATTTTATAGTGGATTTAGGTTGAAAATCACATTTAAACATCACCTGCTTTAAGAATACCTTCTAATGAAGAATGAATTTAAATTATATCCAGGCACGGATTTGAACCAGTACTTAGTGGTTTCGTGCGCCAACCACCTAACCCACTTATACATCCAGGCTATCTTACTATTTAATGTGTTCATTCAGTGTAGCTCAAAATCTCCACACACTGTGAAAGGAGCTACGTTATAAGGTAAACATGTATTTTAGTCAGACTGATCTCACATTTTAAACAAATTGACTTGTAGTAAATAAATTACACTACTGCTTTTGTCTCTCTTATACCTATTATGTATCAATGTTAACGTTTATATTGGTTTTCCCACCAATATTAAACTTCATGGTCTTAATTGTGTCTCTTTTGGTGTCACTTTCGGTTACAAATCAATCTTTATAAGATTATCTGGGTCGTAGAATTATTTCCATCCTCTTCCTTTAGTGGTAAAGAAAGTTATTTTATCTGACTCAAAAGCATTAGTCACAACTATTCCTAAACATTACAAAATACTTTCAGGCTCACAATTTTATATATTTTCAAGGAAACTTGTTGAATTTTATGATTCAAGAAATAGGATGGAAACCGGCTTCGTACTTGTCTGTTTCCAAAATGTGTTTTATTTATATGGTACGTTTGCACCTGGTGACGCAAGAATTATTTATGACAGTGAGAAACTCCTTCATTTGGAGGAAATGAAGGAAGCACTGTGTCTTTTTAATGTGCGCTATATATTACAATATTTTTACCTATATTTATTAATAAAAGTAAGTTTTTATTTATGACACACCATAAATAACAGGAACACATTGATTTTATTTCAATTTCTTATGATGCATTAATTCATCCCATATTTTTGATAGTATTAAAGAATAATCTAAATAGTTTACTTTGGCTAAGTGAATAGAGAGGAGTTGATCTCAATAAACATATGTAGAAACATTATATTTTTCTTCTAGTCAACGTGAGCTTATAAAACATGGAAATAATCTAATTAGCTATTTTACCTCGTTCTGGTCCTAGGAACTGAATTCCATTTCGTGATAGGGATTAAGATAATAGTAGAGCTCAAATATATAAATCTCCATGGATAATTATTACAAATTGTTCAAAATTAGAAATATCATGGAATAGGGAATATATTGACAATGAGTTTATTAGCCTCATCAGAGAGAAAACTTGTTAACAAAACCAGTTGTTCAATCTGCTATAGCTCAAATTCAGATTATTTGATCTATTTTATTCGATAAACATGTTGGTATAGTAGCGAGGGTATTTAGACCGTGAGTAAAGATAATGTGTCTATAAAAAAAACTTGAAATAACTAGGTCACACTACACATGTAAAAAATAAAAAGTTTGGAGTGTCATGCTGTTTACCTCTGGACAGTAAGAAAGATTACTTTGTACTTTTAACTTTGAAGTAAAATAAAATGACTTTCTAAAAAACAGATATTGTTTGAAACATTACTGTCTAATATTTAATCTTCCTAGATTTGAATACCATTACTTTGTAGAGTATTAATGGGTAAAGAAGCGAGTTCTTTTGATGATTACGTTCAATGAAATGTATAATTAGAAAAAAACGTAATCATGAAACAAGCTCCAAGCCAATAAATATATTTCAGTACGATCCACTTGATCTGCTCAGCATTAGTTAAAACAAATTCATCTTTGTTCACTCTTCACCACGCTGATCCGCTTGAGAGCTGATGAGTGCAAATATAATCGTATTCAAGAATGCTATCCTGTACCCACCATCCTTAATAAATACAGGTGACGCAGAGATAATAACCTAAAAGGTATAAAAAACCAAATGAGTTGGTACTCGTGTGTTTCAAGCTAGAGTGCCAAAGCATCATGTATCAAACGTGTGAGGGTATAATTCCAGTAGAGGGAGCGGTTTGTGTTGGTTCTGCGCGTGAGTTTCGGTAAAAGTGTGAATAAAACTTTTATATTGTGATTAGCTGGATAAACTAATGATTTTTAATTCTTATTTGCCTAAGTGGCATCAGTAGGTACTAGTGAATCAAATCAGTTTCTATCTACTTTCAGAGAAACTAAATCACATTTGGCTCTATAGGCATCTAAAAAACTATTACGGCCTAGCCAGTAAACTTATAGGAATGGGCTTTTTTAACTCTTAAATTGACGACATTAAATTTGGAATGAGGTTTAAAAAATATATTTATTTTTTATATAATAAGCTACCAGAACTACTACTTAATTACTTACTCTATGACATTATAAATTGGAGAGTTCGTTACTGGACTGTTACATAGTGGTTATACTCATTAAAATTGTTTACTGTCCTTCTCACACACTGACACTAAGCAGGGAGTTGAAAGTATTAATCCCCAGTAATCAGGTCCGTAATGATAGCAGCATCAATACAAGTATAATGTATAATACCTTTACTAATATCTAGTATTGACTTGTGCTGCAAGAATACCCTATTCTCTTCATTTGTGCTGATATAATTTTCTTGAAAACAGAAAAATATATTTGGGTACCTAGAAATGAACAAATCTTAATCGCAACACGACTCTACACCATTGACGTGATTTCCTTGCTAGTCCTGATTTCGTTCTCCTAATAAGTGGTGCGGATGGCAAACTATTTCTTGGTTTATGCTTATTTATTCTTCTCCAATCATTCACTAAAACAACCATAAAATATACGTAACATAATAGATACAATTCCTCCTACACCAATAGCTCTGGGTCACCCTGATATTCTCTGACAATATTTCTAGCAGTTACATTCTCGTATTATGTATATCGTACTTAGAACATGGGCATTGTAACAGATATGGCGTGAGGGAACGGCAGTTTGATGTGCTGACACACATTGATGTCCTGGAGCGGGAGGGATTTAACGAGTTTTTATAATTATATTGGCGTTGAAATACCTTGTAGAACTAGGTTGATCAACAATATGGTCAACAATATGGTAATGTTTGAAAGAGTAAGATGTTGAACAGTTTAAAAGCGCTAAGACATCCTTCCCTTCCTTCTCTCTCTTTCTCTCTCTCTCTCTCTCTCTCTCTCTATATATATATATATATATATATATAAAAGGTTATACTGTTTTGTACCAGTTAGCGCATCGCACGAAGATTTCACTAATCCTACACTATCAAGTTAGACAGGCACGAAAGATAATGAGCTTCTCAGATCCATGGATGGTTAATGAACTAATTACACCAAATCTTACATCGTGGACGTTGGCTGATGGATTGACAAGAGGATCGGTAAACGTCCTTTCGCCCGGACTATGATCTATAGATCAACTTGCTCCCGATTCAGCGGTTTCCGCTAGTTTATACAGATATCACGACTACTTTGCTGCAAGAAAATTCTCGTTCGGTTGAGTTATTACTAATAAATGAAGTCCTAGATTTGTTGGTAGCGTGTATGCCTACTGAGCTAAAGGTACCGGGCTCGTTTCCTGACATGCCCGATAAATGTCTCATTGGTGAAATGTGGGTTTACCCCGTCTCAGAAATGAATTAACGATTGGGGGCTGGATGTTGTGTCTGTTTTTTATTTAAGTTAGTTTACAAGTCATGTGCTAGTATAATCATTCGGTGCAGAAAGTGCACGTTAAATACTTAAATAAAAATCCTAAAAATACTACTAACTGGACGGATGTCATGTTTCCTTAGTCAGTTCCAGTGGTGATGAATTGAGTTATCATAACAGGGCTGAATCACCCTACACTTTAACCTAATAAAATACAAATCTTGACAACACAGCTATTGAAATAATATCAAATCCAGTGATTTTTAATGAATATGGAAAAATTCAAACCATTGCTTCGCCTCATTCAAGATGTATTACCAAGATAAGCTACAGTCGAATTCCAGAGTATATCTTACAGAAAATATATGAGATTTACTTTAACGTATTCATACGTCAATTCATGAGTGCTTTAATGGTTACATTTAATAGATTATATGGTATTCATGGTATAAATACGGTAATAAAACTCATTATCAATGCTTTAAACACTAAACATGAGTTTTCGAAATATGAGCCTTAAAGAAAGATAAGGTTTTTAAAGTATCCGTTCTCTAGCAACCTAATTTCAAGGTTGAGACAAGCGGGGGAAGGTGGGGGTAGCGGGTGGTAGTAAGAGTCGCCGTTGTCATAGTAACAGTGACGTAGGGGGATAACATGAGACCAATTCTTGATTTTCATACGATTGCTTTTCTCCTTCAGCTTGTGGGACTTAGTTTGATCAGTTTCATTGCAAAAACTGTCTCATCTTCTTAATTGACGTGGATTTGTGTTTAATTCTTGCTATAATACAGATTATAGGTGTGGTTATACCTTATCCTCAACTCCTTTTACAAAATTCAATGTTATGCAACTCTTGCCTACTATTTATTTTCCTACATTTAATAAGTGTGAGATAAAATTTTGTAGAAAATATGAAACGTGTCTCAGATACACGATTAGAAATATCACAAATAACTATTAATTTTGTTAATATATTAATATCTGGAGTAAAAATTGCTATCAGATTTTGTGAAGTATTATTTAATAATTCGTATGCCTGTAAAACTTATTTTGAGGCAATGGGTTAGCAAGATAGCATATAATTTTGTATAAATTTTTTTAAATGAATACGGAATCTTATTTTAGAACTTTTAAAAAGCTAAGAGACATAGGCTCTAATTTTTTGATATTATCTATAAGTAAAATTAACTTTATGAAATTTTCCATCAAAATGTGTTATTTTTATTCTTCTGGATGAACATTTATTTGGCATCTGATTAGCCTATGCATTGTTTTAAGATTTTTTTAATAATATTTTAATATGTTATATTATAATGTTTTTATCATATTGTTTTAGTGTGTCGTAATTAAAGTAGTAATGTTTCTAATTTATCAATAAGTTAAGGCTATATTTGGGCTCTAATTATTAAATACCATTTTTTTAAACTTTTAAACAACATAATATAAAATAGAATAATACATAAAATTAACTAAACCAGGAATCTTCGTGAAAAAGATTTAGAAGTCCTACTACTCCAATTTTTTGAATTTGAGCAGCTACTAAAACTCAATTCGAACTTGAATTTTTGAATTCATGCACATCTCTAATAACAATAACATTAACGAAGGAAATTATTTCAAATAGTTTTCACACACTGAGCTGTTAATCATCCAGTTAAGATGTTGTGTGAAGTTTTGTAAAAATAAATGTTATTAAACCTCAAATACTGACTTTAAATTATTTTTTCTAAATAAATCCTTGAATAGTGAAATCTCTCTAGTTAAAGTAGCCTACTATAAAACCAATTTAAAATAATTATGATGATAATATTCTATATTAACTATTCATATTTTACTTTATAAAAAATGGGTTCTGACTGTTACGGTTTAGTGTCTTATAAATTACTTAAACTCAATTCCTTCATTATCAATACAAACGCTTCTTACTACATATGTGTAAAGTGATTTCTAAAATGTTATTTAATAATGTGATTTAATAGGCTAGATTGAATCTAGTTCAAGTTAAGTTCTACTACTAATTTTATAATTTTTATTTACAATTTATATACTTCATTTTATAAAAATCACATTTAGAAGTAGTATAATTATTATCAAAAAGTATACTAGTAGTTTATACATGACTAGGTATAATTTCTAGCGTTAGATAGTAACAATTATTATTTTTTGCATATTTGGACAACATTTTCCATATTAGGCCTAAATATTAACCACTGGAATTAAAAAATAAATAATAAACACTATGTTTATTAAAGAAGAAGTATGTTCCAAATTTGGATGAACACGATTTAAAAGTGTTTTTTAAGCAAATAGCTTATTCAACTCTAAACTTCCACTTTGTATCTATATATGAATTATAGCTATGTGAGGTCTAATATGATAAATGCAGATGTATGACTAGATTTTGAAAAAAGTATGTAACCCCTGTGTGTGCTTCGTTCTATCTGTATGTATTAATATTATATTGCGAGCGTTTGTATGTCACAAGCTGTATATGAATATTAAAATTTTGCATATATTACATATAATAAGTATATCAAGATATAGCATAAACTATTTATTAATTCTCTCTCCAAATGTGATCCAATATTTCCCATAAGCAATAGTAATATTATATATTCAAATTTTGTGTTTTAAAATATGTAGTCTTAGTTCAATAGAATCCTCCTCGGTGTCCATATGGTATTTGGCGTCACTTGCGAAGAGAGCTGGACAATCGAGGATCGGAAGATTGAGGTTCAAATCTTATTCAGTGAACTGAGAGTGTTTTTTCCTAAAATAGGTTACCCTCTCCCTCCACGCAAATGTGAGTGCTTTTCCTATAGATATATCCTTCATCATCCCTTAAACCATTCACGTAATTAATAAATATGTGTATAGCCCGAACGGGTACAAAGATGGGGTGCTTAGAAAAAAAAGTATGTATATTTAATGACGTCGCCTACTTGGAGATCTCAAAGCCATTTTGCGAACCGGGCTGCATCTTAACTTGACGCACCTAAGCAGTCTAAGCACTATCACACTTAGACGGCAACATACGAAATAGAAAGAGAGGAAAGAAAATGAGAATTTCACCCTGAGAGGGCTCTTGTATATGTGCTAATAAACATTCCCCTCTTCCTCTGACGAGTTTACATAGTCGCTTTAATATTTGCATCTTGAAAACATTGACTTGCTTTATAATTTTACCTTGTTACTGTTTCTTATTCTAGATAGACATTTGCTACCACGGAATTTTTTAATCAATGTTCTGGCAGAATGACTCCTACATGACATTTTTTGTGACAAAACCAATTACCCTAAGTATTAGAGGATTTATAAAAAAAATGCAAATAAAAAATTAGTTAAAAAAATATATAATTTTGTGATGGTATAGAACTAGTTTTAGAATTATCTAATAATTTATGGCTTTATTTCAACGTTATATATTTAAAAATCGTTGAGTAATACGTAAATTCATTAACATGGGAAATACAATCTTGACCGGCCGTGACGTCACAGTTAAACAACGTCCTTAATAGAAGCTAAAAAAATGAAAATTTAAAGTAACTAGGTTGTAACTAGTATATAAAACTAGTTTACGATAGTTCTTGGGACAATTTGTATTAAACTCAAATTTGTTGTAAATATATAAGGGTACATGTTAATAATATGTTTGATTTTAAGTGTTTAACCATGTGTTAATAAGCTATATATATCATTGAGCTATAATTGAAATTATCTCCTAATGGGAACCAATAAATTATAAAATTGAATAATCTATCTAATTCAAAGAGGAAAATGTAAAAACATAATATTAAAAGTTCAAACGAAATATTTTGAACCCGCCATTTCTATTCTGTCGTACTTCTAATAAAAGCCTGTCAAATTTGACAAGTGAGGCTAATTGTTTGATTAAATTTTTGAACGTGACCCAAAAATTAAATTATTTTAAATTTGTTGCAGAGCTTTCTGGAACTCTAACCTTTTATTGTTGGAATATAAAATTCATATAATTTTTAATTTTCTACGTGAATAGTCATATGTGTACAAAGTTTGGTAAAAATTAGTCAGTCATTTCAAAAGTGTAAAGTAAAATCAACAGACAAAACAATGCGTCAAAAACAAGTATTTGGTAGGGTAAATTTATAACATATATTTATAAATCTTAGTTTTTCTTTTATTTTTTACTTTTTAATATCCCCGCTATAGATTGCAAATACATTTTATCCACAGAAAATATATTTAATGTTAAGTTTAAAAAAAACAGGCTGGGTTTACTGAATGTAAATAATGTTATCTTAGATAAATGTTGTACAAAGATTAAGTCAAGCTGAATCTTTAAGTATTAGTACTTAAGAAAACCATTTTTTTGTCAGCTAAGTTATTTGGGCTAGATCAAATAAGCTATTACAATTATACTACAAGATATGATGATATAATTTAGAATTTGTTTGTAATTATGTTTTAAGTATTTCATACTAACTAACTTGTAAGGGAACAAAATATTAAAAATATTTTTCAAAATTTTGGTTAGAAGTCATCCAGAAATTGGCAATATATTAAGAATTGCTATTATTTAACAAGTTGTTTATAGGATAAAAGCGATGAAAATCAAATAATCATCCATGATATGTGGCTTCTATACTGTATCGACACAGCAATTGTCGATCTCCTCAAATTATAGAGAAAGGGCTAATGATTAGCTTACTTACTTATTCTCTGGCATCAGGAACTCGAAAGTTCATTATTGCACTAACAAAAGTATGCCACCTCTCTCTATCTTGAGCTAATTCTAGGCAGTCTATCTCATTACACCCTATCTATCTCAGGTGTATCCAAATGTTATCCTCCCATCTGCGTCTGGGACTTTCCAATGGTCTTTTCCTGTTTGGTTTGCCATTCAATACCTTTCACGCGGTTCTAGATACTCCCATTCAAGCTGCATGACCTGCCCACCGGAACCTGCGAGATCTTTTTATTCTAACAATGTCTGATGATGAGTACAGTGTATACCCGCTGCATATAACCTTGATTAATCTGATTTTTTTTAATATGCAGACATGTGGTTTTCCGAGCTCAGTGCGAACAAATAGAAAATTTTGATTTTTTTCATATTTAGGGTTTTAAAAGTAAAAGTAAACATAACATTAACTATACCACTTACTCGTCTTCATTGAAGCTATTTCTCCATGAACCAGAATTGCCTATTGCCCAATCTCCTACTAATTTTGAAGACATCTTTAAATTCAAGAGGAGAGATCTGGGAATCTAGTCATATATCACATCATCTTCCAAAACCACAACTAGTAGAGTAGACCTATTACCATTAAATCAATAAGGGCCACAACTGATAGAACAAAAATAGATAAAATAAAGCATATATAATATATACTGTAATATAAAATGTAATATGTGGATTACACAAGCAGGTCTTTTTTGCTAAAGATATTAAAATAATGATATTTTGAATAAATGACTGGTTATGACTCTTATGGTATTCATACAAATGTATAGGATTGTATTTATTCACTAGGAGCGCAAATGAAAATATATTATTTATAAGGGAGGAAAAATTAAGCTTTGTTACATTGATCACATGCATTTGTTCCGAAGGAACTTAACTTACTGAATAACTTTCTGTTTTAGTGAATTCGAAAGTTGATGGTCACCAGAACGCAAGATATGCATTCAACCCTATACTGAGACACTTTCATCTAATCCATAACTTTACGTCCTAACACCTTCTTACTCCATTTTTAATTTATCCTCCCATCGATGTCTTGGCCTACCATGGGGTCTTGTATCAGTAGGTTTCCCAACAAGAGTTTTGTATAAACTCTTACAATCACCCATACGTGCCATATAGCCACCCCACATTAGTCTGCGTACCTTGATTACTCATTATATGTTTTGAGATGCAAACAAAACACAAAGATTTTACTATGTAACTTTCTCCATTCTTCTCTTTGTTTACTCCACTTACGCTCAAATATATTTCGGTGCACTTTGTTACAAAAAACTCCCAATTTATAATAATGGTGCAAAGTGAGGGACCACACTTCACATCTTTAAATAACGAGTAGGATTATAGTTTTATATATTTTCATTTTAATATTTCTAGGCAAAAGCTTACAAAGATAATTATTGCAAGAAATTCCTACAAGAATTATATTACTAATATTCACTTGAATTTAATATATATTCTTTAGGACTGTTCCCAATTAGTTTTATAAGTCAACTACTTCAAAAATCATATTTTTATAAAATTACTACGTTCACTTGGAAAACAGGTTTTCAACAAACATTCATGTATTTGATTTATCCGTATTTAGTCTTATACAAATTTAAATTATTAGAAACATTGGTGATGAGTTTAATATAACAGAATGATCAAGTAGAAATTAATTTATTCACCGGAATAACAATAATAGCATTGTTTGGTTACTATGCTATTATTGGTACTAATGGTAACAAATGTCGAGCTATCAATTTAACAATAGACTGCCGGTGTCTAGGATCAAAGTTCAGATGTCAGCTGGGTGTAATTGGGGTGTCATTCACCGTTTAGTTTCACCATCCTCTCTTCTTATTGATGTATTTCCTCTATATTCTACAGTACACATCCTTTATAAATAAGTAAATATGTGTTGATAATATTGACAGACAAGTGGCCTAGAGAACTAAAAATGTGGGGTTCATCGAATTCAAACAAATACAAGTTCAAGAGAGAATAAATATTACTACGACCTTAAAACTATAGAAACTATAACTGAGTTTCCTAAAATTTCACCAATAGCATACCCTTTTAGATTACATGATCTAACCTATGTAATTCTCCCATTTTTTCTTTAAACAAAATGAAACACATACCTGTTATTTTATAATTTGATTTAATTTTTAATTGTTAATTAAACAAATCCGTTAGAGAGGATAGGAAAGGCTTTTAAAAATGTAATTATTTAAAGCCTACGTAACTCCGGGGCCAGGCATTCCAGAAGAATTATTTAGGTTTGCCAGCCAACACAGGAGGTTGGTCATGGCTGATCCCGATGCTGCACATACTTAAATCGACGATCACTTCATCAATTGACATGGGGCTTTATAAATAAATTAATTAAGGAGTTCCACATAAACAGATTACACTGCCCGAGCCTGACATTCCTTAACCACATGGGACACACACAATATACTGACCACGTGATATGTTTGTACTCCAAGTGAGACATAACAGTTTCGTTCCCCCCAATCGAGCTACAAATAAAATGTCCCCTTTATAAACCCAGTATCCCCAGTCACTTTACTATTCACTCGAAGGGGGGTCTGTTATGAAGTGAATGGATGACCAACAGAAACCGAATCATGGCATCACTCGGTGCCTCATTACAACTTAAATTATTCAATAATATCGTGATTTTAGTAGATCTTTATAACAAGGCTCTTCAAGACTCTTCTGATGCATTCATTCCGTCAAAACAAGTTTACACCCGATATATTCTCACCTCCACATTATTCAAATTATAGTTAGAAAAAACTTTAGCTACAATACCAAAGGAAGCATAACCCTTCCAATTAGACGCAGGTAAATATAATCAACGACTGCATCAGATGCACCATAACTCAATACAGAGTGTAACAATTGATGCGAACTTGTGAGGAACTAAGTTGTAAATTTTGGCACAATTTAAAAATACTTACAGACTGGTGCAGTAAGATAGTATTACTTCTCATGGACGGACACATACCTCTGATTACCTCAGAATAAAAGTTAACAAAGTTTGTTGAATGCCTTCAAGAATTATAAACAGGCCGCCCTTCAGACCCTGAGAACGACCAATGCTCTATCAGTACACGCTTTATGACAGATCTATATATCGCTCTTCAGACAATCCCCCACCTTACTGAGCACCCAAATACACTACACATGACAATCTCTCCCCTCTGTCCAAGCCCCCAATGCAACTTGGGGTAGCCTGAATGTGTGTACCTAGGGGTAGCCTGAATGTATGTACCTAGGGGTAGCCTGAATGTGTGTACCTTGGGGT
>CABFWB010003200.1:58189-84766 GCA_902151455.1 Timema bartmani | reverse complement strand
CTTATGAATTGTGCACTATACACTATGCGCTATTCACTATTAGTTATGAGTTATGCATGAATATAAACTAAGCCTAATAATAATACACACAAAAAAATACCTACTGAGCCATCGAGACCGCTATATTAAGCAGACATTGTGTTGGCATATTTGTCTAGAAAGCAGCACATATACAGAAAAAAACCTTACAACTATTTTAACCCACACTTAACAGATCTTTCGTGTTAACTTGATCTGTGATCTGTGGTTTAGTCCATGACTTATACATAAAAAATATTCAATTCTAGTTTCACTATAAAATTGTGGTAACATGTTTGTGTGAATTTTAATGTAAGGTTTATTTTATCTTATTTTTTACATTTGACAGCTTAAAAACGGATAAGCTAACAATGGCTGTTCCCCCAGCAGCATTAGTAAACAGAAACAAAAAACATTTTATGGGGGTCCCTGCACCCCTGGGCTACGTTGCTGGTGTTGGTCGTGGAGCTACCGGATTCACAACTCGTTCAGATATCGGTCCAGCGAGAGACGCAAATGACGTCTCGGATGACAGACATGCACCTCCGAGTAAAAGAAAGAAAGGTCATCAGAAGGAAGAGGAGGAAGATGATGATGAGGACTTGAATGATTCCAACTATGATGAATTTTCAGGTTATGGTGGATCATTGTTCAGTAAAGATCCATATGACAAGGATGATGAAGAAGCAGATCAAATTTATGAAGCCATTGATAAACGTATGGATGAGAAACGCAAAGAGTACAGGGAGAAAAGGCTTAAAGAGGAACTGGAACGATACCGACAGGAAAGACCAAAAATTCAACAGCAATTTAGTGATTTAAAAAGAGGTTTGTTTTTTTAACTAATCACCATATTCCTGGTTAATATAATGAAGGGACTGGTACACAATTTAAGAGTGTTTAAGCATTTTGAGGACAAAACCTAAGAACTTTGTCTTTAAAGCAACTTTTTTCTTATAAAAGAAAGGAAAATCACAAAATGTATACTGGCACACTCACAAAAAATGCAGGGAAGCCAATGCTAGATAACCCTACTAAATTCAATTTTACTAAAAAAACTTTTGTTTTAGGCCTACCGGTAGTGAATGATTCAAAACCAAACTCACCTAAGTGATGCAGAACTAAATATATTTTAAACATCTTTAAAATCGCACTACCAAAGCGTTATGTAGGCCTACTTTATAGAGCCGATTGATTTGAAATAATCTTGTGAATTGGAACCGAATCTCAACTAGGCCTCTTAACATTCACAAATTAAACTATTTCTCTTTAGTAGTACAAGATGACATATCATAAAATATCATGAATCAAACAACATGTTGGTCTAGTATGTTTACGTTTGGCCTTAGGTTTAATTAAGTTGTCTAAAAGTTTAAAAAATAAAATATTCTTATTTCAAATACATATAATTATAGTAGGCCTATTATTGAATTTGCCATTTCCTTGTGAGTATAGTGGCAGTAGTACATTTTTGATTATTTGATACCTAGGCTATCTTAAGTGAATTTATAAAGGCCTAGGCTCAATGTGAGTGAATAATGGCCCTGAGCACAGGATGAACTCTGGATAGCTCAGTGGTAGAGCATGAGTGAATAATGGCCCTGAGCACAGGATTAACCCTGGATAGCTCATTGGTAGAGCATGAGTGAATAATGGCCCTGAGCACAGGATGAACTCTGGATAGCTCAGTGGTAGATCATTGATGTGCTAAGCCAAAGGTCCTGGGTTCAGTTCCCATGTCCAGATGTCATTTTTTCAACTAATTCAAATTAGTTTAACATGGTAGTCTCCTCTATAGAGATAGTCCCATAATTATGATTTGCAATCTGTATTTTGATATGCTTTAAACTAATTTAAGTTACATTTATTTAAGACTTTTGGTTTTGGTTTAGGTCAAAACACAAAATGGCTTTAGATGAAAAAGAAAAAATAAAGGCTGCAGCTAAGAGAAGAATAAAATATTTTGCAGATGTAAATGCCAATTCTTTAAAAAGGTAAACATAACGAGGAAAAAAACACTTATACTATTATCAAAAGAGGTGGAAAAGTAAAATCAATTAATGATTGGTCTGTGCGAAAACAACATAGTCAACAAATATAAAAAAGAAAATAAACTAACAGAACTTCTGAAAACGTAAGCAAAGGTGAAAAAAACAAGTTTCACAAGAAGGCTATTCTAAAAAGCAGTCTAGAAGGAAAAGAAGTTTGAAAAGATATGGCAGCTTGTTAACCTATCTATAAAATGTAAAACTTAAAACTGTTTTAGACCTAAATACTAAAAAATAGTTATTTATAAACTAAGTACGAAAGAACAAATAAGCAGTACTAGTGCACAAAAAGAGAACAGAAACGAATAAAGGACAATCGCCATTCACAGAACTAAAAAAGGACTTATGCTGGGATCACGATCAACTTAACTTTAACTTAATGTAACGTTCACTTATGCCGGGATCACAATACACTTAAAGTTAACTTAACTTAACGTTCACTTAAAGTTAACTTAGCTTAACGTTCACTTAAAGTTAACTTAACGTATGTGGGATCACGATTCACATAACTTAGAAAGTAACAACTCGAGCCAAACATCTTCATTCTCGAGCATGATCTGTGATTTGTACTAGTTTTTACAGTGAGGATTTGTGAATGTTTACAGTTTTTAATCGATATAATAAATATCTATTACAAAACTTTTTTGATAAATTTAGCTTTCCTCTTTTAGTTTAATTATGTTGTTTCAATTTCCAATCATAAGAACTTATACTAAAGAGTAAACCTTAGTCATAAAACCAACAAATGAATTACTAAATAGCCCTGTAGACGTCACTTGCATTATGATTGGCTGGCTAGATCATGTGATACCCTTCATATAACGTTTACTTAACATGAAAGACCTCCCAGGACATCTATTACGTTAAGTTAACTGCAAGTGAATGTTAAATTAACTGTATCGTGATCACTTCCATTCAAAAACATGAGAAGAACCTTTACGTTAAGTTAATCTTGAGTGAACGTTAAGTTGATCCTGATCCCAGCATCAGGCAACTGGAGTAAACAAAACTTTTGTTTGGCTCAATTGTAATCAGCCAATTAAAGGAAAGTTATAAAAAAAAGCAATCACATTTAGGAAAAAGAATGTTTATTCAAATCAAAAATTTTGAAAATATTTAAATTGCTATCTACAGTAGAAAGAGAATTAAAAATTCCATGCAAAAAAAATCCTAGCTAATAAACTGCAGAGTAAACGTAGCCAACTGGTTGATGCAATCAGATAAAGATAACTATCAAGCTGCTTAACCAAGCGACATCATTTTTTGAAAGAGATGATGTAAGCATACTTGCCAATGGTAATAAAGAGAGAGAACACAGAAAATACTTCTTGCTGACAACATGCTTGTTCTGCATAGAGAGAGTGTCAGCATCTCATACCTTGGTTTGCCAAGCTCAAACCCTAGTGTGTGCTTACACCAACTGAACACAACAGGGCCACACGCCTATACAAGTAAATGCCACATTTGCAATAACAATGAATTCTCTTTAAATACTAATATAAACATTGACAAAAATGCTGACATGACATTTAACCAACAGATGACAAACAAGGAAAACTAAGAAAAACATAATGTTAGTGGAACAGTGACTACAATTTGCATTCAAAGGACAGTCGAATATTAACTATTACCTAAAGTGTGTTTAACTTTCTTCAAACATTTGAAACAGCCACCAGAAATGTTTCCAAACATTTCTTCAATACCAGCCTAAGTTCAAGCAATGCCATATTCTGAAGTCATTTTGTTTGTCATTTTGTTTAATACAGAAAGTATTCTTTACCTTGACTTTTTTGAAAATGATCAGCTAATGTTTGGATCAAATCAAGTTCAACATGCTCATTATGATGCATCTCTCCAGCAAGCTAGTATTCACGCTAGTGTGCTCTACCTTCAAAACAAAGACCCCACATGAATTTATACTATTTCAAACACAAACCATAGTTCATTGACCTTATGGGACTATATTAATATTAGACATGGTAAAAAGCAACTATCTGCAAGTGAGAACAATACATTTTTTCAGTGATGCTCTCATAATAACAAAAGGGTATTATTTTTAATTTTTTTCCATTAAAATTTTCGATATGGGGGTTTCAACAAGGTACATGGAATTTCTGGATGGCAGGTCATGGCCGTGGAGCCACAGGTGGTGTTTGAAGAGCTCTAAAACGAACAGCAGATCATAAAGTGTGTCAAAGTAATGATGTTTCAACAACGGATAAACTAATTAGTACCCAGGTGGGTGAATGAAACACCAAAAATGTTTGTACTCCTGAGAGTAAAATAAATGTATCCATTACTCAAATACCTCATAATTTGAAAGCAGTACCAAAAACTGTGGCAATGCACCAACTCATCAGCTAGCCATACACGCACGTTCTTTCCTGCAAGAAGAATGGTGTTTTTTGGTGTTTGATGCCACACTTGAACTTCCAACCTTTAGGTTGGTGACTCTTTCCTGTGGAGTGTTGTTTATCCTGCTGTTAATACTATGTTGCACTAATACGTGCCATGCCACATGCTTTTGTCTGAACTGTGCTTCTACTCTGTGAATGTTTATACTGTATTTAGAAGTGTATTAGTTAGTTGTGTGAAACATAACTGAAATATGTCATGTGAAGTCTAAAGAGTATGAAAGAGGATAGAAATTTTAAAACGCTGGATATGAGGCTCTTGTAAAATTTTACTATAAAGTGTACCCAAAATCTGATAAAGATTTTGTTGCAAAAATAAATCGCCAAGGGACTCTTTCCAAAACATGGACATGTGACAATGCTTCTTTCCCCTTTTAGCTAGTCACTTCTTTTGCCATGAATGTCATATTTTCCGGTTGCGGCTTACTGCAAATTGTCATTAACAGCACATGCAACAGTACAACAGTACATATTTTTCTGTCATTCACGCTCCTTGTCACTTCACCTTCTCCTGCACGCACCACTTTAAACTCCACAGTATAACAGAATCATGTTTTAAATTTATACACGACACCACGCCATTCCATATAATATGATAAATGATAGTTTTTGTCCATACACACACAGTCTTCCCTTTGGTAACAAAATGTCACAGCCAATCGGACGCTAATTTCAGTTTAACTTTTCATCCATGCAGGGCTTGTGAGTGTGAGTGAAGATGAGTGGCGCAATGTCCCAGAAGTGGGAGACGCTCGCAACAGGAAGATACGCAATCCTCGCAATGAAAAGTTCACTCCCTTGCCCGACTCTATGCTGGCAAGGAACCTGGGAGGAGAGTCAACCACTTCCATAGACCCAACTAGCGGACTGGCCAGTGCTTACCCTTCAGGTCAGTCCTAGAGTCAACCACTTCCATAGACCCAACTAGCGGACTGGCCAGTGCTTACCCTTCAGGTCAGTCCAAGAGTCAACCACTTCCATAGACCCAACTAGCGGACTGGCCAGTGCTTACCCTTCAGGTCAGTACAAGAGTCAACCACTTCCATAGACCCAACTAGCGGACTGGCCAGTGGTTACCCTTCAGGTCAGTCCTATAGTCAATCACTTCCATAGACCCAACTAGCAGACTGGCCAGTGCTTACTGTTCAGGTCAGTCCTTGATATAACTCAAAGAATATTGGCAAACTGTTAGTTTTATTAAAATAGGCTTTATTTGAAAATGTATGACAATAGCTAGACATAGACTTGTGTTAAGAAGCTATTTTGGACTTAAGACACTGGAAACATTCCAAAAATCTTCTTAATATTAAAACTATTACTATTTTCTGACTTGAGTCACATCACTGAAACTGCTTTCAACATTTTCAATGTAGTGACAACAGCCATATTCTGAGAGGATTCTATTTGTTTAGAATCTAGAATACATATTTTGATGCTTTTAGTAAGGAATCACATACCGACATAATGGGTCACACCACTATTTTAACAAAACAATAAATTTAATTGAATTGCTTTACCAAATATGGCATGTGACATTAGTGAATCAAGGTTGAGGATAAAGTTTTGATGGCTGTCACATAACTACTTATTTTCAAACTAATCCATTAAGTTTATCTAGGTAAGGAGAAATGTTCAAAGAAATAAACAAATCCCATTGTATTATTTTATGCTGACAAATCTGAATTTATCTATCCTTACATTATTAATCCACCTACCCGAAAAAGAACGAATTAATATACAAACAATCAAATAAAACCAGATTCACCCAGTAATGGTTTTTAGAGGTTCGTAGGCTACTACTCTACGGGGGACTGGGTGAGAGCCTCTCATGGTCCATTGGCAATCAGAATCTACTTATTCAAGCAAGGCTCTGAGCTGTTCCCAAATACTTATACTGTAAGTATCGGTGCAGAATCCTATTGAAGAAGTGCTGAATTGCATCAACATTGATTCTCAAACACGGGCTCTGAAATACCTTCATGTAACCACATGTGAAACATTCATTATCAAAGATTGGCATTCTAAATTTCGCCACCTTCACAAAGTGACTAAAAAATTAATGACTAAACAGCTTAGCGAAAATGAATTTAGTAGAAAAGAAGTTAGGATAATTATGACAAGTCCTAAAATTTAAATATAAATATAATTTGTAAAAAACAATAACCCACCTCATCATTGCCTCTCCTAAGCGAGGTGTTCCCTGGCTGTGGCAATGATTTAAAAAAAAGTCTTCCTTGGTTGTACCTCTCTTTTAAATGAAATGTCAGTGGAGAAGAGGGTGAGTTGCGGGTACAGTGAACCTATTACTCTCTGGAAGGTACCTCATTGTTCTACCACATTCTGGGCCCGGGGGAGTTTGTTCCTCATATTATGGCATTGTCTCTAATGCACTGCACATCCAGATGGAAGTATGTTCCGAATGACTAGATTCTCTCTCTATCAGAGGTTGTGTCCCAGCCAGTGCACGCCCAGCTATGCGCTAATCCCCACCATTTTTATAAACATTAAGTCTGTAGAGCACTTTTCTTCGAAAAGGGCGTGGTCAACTCATGTCGGTTGAACTCTCTGAATCCAGCTGATCTGGAGGATAGTTAAGTTGAAAGTCAGTTTGTAATTGTTGGAGGTAAGTATTAAGAATCAAAGTGAATAATTTGTGAAGAGTAAAAATATAACTAAGAGATAATTTGTATTATTGTAGCATGTGAAACTCAATTGTTAACATATGCTACAAATACTAAAAAAGTCTTCAAAAGAAGCTTCTTTAAATATTTCATTTTTATTTTTAAAATATAAGTAACTTTTGTATGGCAAATCTTGTAATTTATTACCCAATACAATAAATAAAAATACAATGCTTTTAATAGATATAAATTGGTCTTGGCAACTAGTATTTGAAAATATTAGCCATTTGTCCAGGCATTTTAAATGTGATTTATATTTAGGAAAACCTTAAAGATATATTTATAATGTGGTCAAGTCCATTCCATTATTTTAAGTTTGTCCTGTTGTTTGTTCTGCTAGAATGAAATCTAGGTCGAGGTTAAATGGTAACTATCAACCAGAGACAGACATATTTCCTCTTTGTTCAGTGCACAGCATTGTAGAGTGTTAAGCTGTTCATTGTAAGCTATATGATGTGTGTTTCTTTTATTTGTTTTTATTCCTCTCTCCTATACCTGCTTCCATGTACAATAACTCATGTTGTAATTGTATAAATGAAATTACTAAAATTGGTTATTGCTGTTAATTATGAATTACTTGTCCTTTCCTCCCCTGTTTGTTTCAAACTCCTAATGTGCACCCTAACATGTTCCTTGCAGGCGCAGTGACACCAGGCATGCTGACACCCACAGGCGACCTGGACTTGCGTAAGATTGGTCAGGCACGTAACACGCTAATGAATGTCAAACTGAGCCAAGTGTCAGACTCTGTGGAAGGCCAGACGGTGGTGGATCCCAAGGGGTACCTCACAGATCTCCAGTCCATGATTCCCACCTACGGGGGTGATATCAACGACATCAAAAAGGCTCGATTGTTGCTAAAGAGTGTTCGAGAGACCAACCCCAACCATCCGCCTGCTTGGATAGCGTCTGCAAGACTAGAGGAGGTGACAGGGAAGGTGCAAACTGCCAGGAACCTCATAATGAAGGGCTGTGAGGTACAGATACATAACAGCTAACTTATCTTTGTAGCGTGAGAGACGTAGTTTAGTATTTATAAACTACAGGTTTCTTCTTAAGTTTTTTTTTTCATGAATCTAAATATGTGTCTACATTTAGTAAAGTTGGTACTAGGTAGAATTGTTTAAAGCATGGAACTAATCGTTTTACCCGCCTCGGTGGCGTAGTTGGCTAACGCGCCAGTCGTGTTATCACAGGCATCGTGAGGCAATTTTATAATATCCCTTATTTTCTTTTCACATAATAAAATTACATCATTAATTATGGTTGCCAATTTTTTCAAATTGGATAAAAGACGTTTGTCAAAGGTGCAGCCAGAGCATGCTATATTTGACGTTTGTTGTCTAATTTTATACTTGTAAAATTTAACTGTTGTTATTGAATGTTTATAATATTAGTGTAAAAAATGCTATAAGGGCTCCATCATGTAATTTTTCTAGTTCAAGGGCTCCTTTGATATAAACAGTTTAAGAACCTCTGGTTTAGGGGGAGGCTAGGATACCCTAACCACTGCAACCTTCTAATGGTATAGTAACCTTTTGGTTAAATTTTTTTGTTCCTTAGCCTATAAGAGTATTTAGTGTTAAATGTCAAACTCTGTGGGGACTTCACTTTCATAAGGGATGAGAATTGAGTGTCCATAAGTCATAATCTCCTGAGTGTTTGTTACTTTTCAAAATAGGAAAAAACTGTCTACACCAAGGGTTGGCAAAAGGTCGATCTCAATTGACGGGTCAATCTCGCAGCAATTTTCAGTTGATCACTTAAGAAAACTACATCATCATGGAAAGGCAAGCTTACCTTGCATTATTCCACTATGGAACAGCTTATAAGATAGGGCCATAGTGTAATCAATCAAGGTAAGACTGCTACTTTTCAGGGTAAACGAAGTGTACATTTAATTTATTTTATGTATTTTATATAAAGGCAGGCACATAAGTATTGAAGGAAATATTGAATTTAATAAATAAATACAAGATATATAGAAAAAAATAGTTAGAAATAAAGTGTAGAAACAAAGAGTGATGACGGACGGGACTTTTGATGAATGTAAAAGTCGATTGGGGCCCAAAACGGTTGCTGACCCCTGGTCTACACACCTATGTCGCCAAACATTGCACATAATTGGTGGACAAATTAAACAAATTTCTGAAATTAATGTTTGGTAAGTAATGAGTAGACAGTGGATTTTGTACCTTAGTCGTTTCTTCCCACAGCTCATAAATTTAGTTGGTTGGTCCACGGCAGCCAGTAGGTTGAGTAGAGTATTGAAGATATCGACAGAGGTTTGTTACTTGTGAGGAACTAAGGCCAGAGAAAAATGATAATAGGGTTAATTACTTTAGTTGTATTTTAAATATTTGAAACAGTTGCAGTGTCAGAAACTACATTATAAGATATGTTTACTTGAAGGATGATGCGCCATAATCTGTAAAGAGTGCGACCTTGATTTTAGATGGTGTACACTACGCCCGTGGCAGTTAAAATCTTCCTATGGGCGTGCTCTCTATAATAGGTAACCACTTTGCGTATCATATTCCCGCCACATGATAGAGGTAGATAATCAAGAAAGTGTGTTTGATAAACTTGTGTCCCCAAGTATCACCCTCCAGTTTCCTCTCAAGGCTGGTTGTCTGGCAGTCCTACGCTAAACCTCCCCTTTCCACACGTGCATCTCTAAATAGACCCAACCTTCCAGGTGAAAACAAAATAGTAAGAACCGTGAATTGAAGTATAATAATTTTAACAATGGCTTCATAAGAATGAAAAGCTAATAGCAATAAACAAAGTCAATGAGTTGAAATTTGAAAGATGTATTGCTTACAACTCTGATAAGATATTGAGTTATTTACAATTAGCATTGAACCTCAGACTCTTTTGTAAAACATTTTATTTAATTTAGTAATGATAAGTATAGATTAAATTAGGCGTAGAATAGATAAATGGATAAAACACACTGAAGGCTATTAAGAACACACTAGGCCTAACTGGTGTAAAAATTTATATTTTTTCTTTTGGCACTGTTGACAGTTAATTTCTAAACTTACTGTACTGCATCTAGTCGAGGGTTGGAAATGGTGTTCAAACTAAGGATAGAAGACAGACAACAGCCCCTCCTGGCGATGGTATTTCCAGGAATTCCAATCCCCTTGAACAAAAGTCTTGCAACTTATACAGTGTGACCAACTACCTCCTCTCTTGTCCACGCAACATACCTGGTCCAAACCAAGTACTGGAGCAAATAAGACTGGAATTCCTGTAAATGAACAGATCTCTCCCCTCGATGAAGAAAGAGTTCCTCACGGTTCCAACAAGAGCTCAGGTTTTTCAGGGGAGACTTCCAAATATTCATCTGCACACAGAAACTGTGCTTACACGACACAGTCCTTATGGGAATTACTACTGCCATGGAAATACAGGGAAACTTATATATGAACAAATAAAACTTCTTGGTAAAGAAAAGAGAAAAAGAACTAAGCGCCTGGAGAAGCTGGTGGAAAAATGAGAATAAAATTAGACAGGATGCTTTAGAAGAACACGGGACGGAAGGCTTTATGCGGCAGCTGAAGTCACCCCAGGTCACATGGAATGTAAAATCCCAACTCATCTTTGACCATGTTAAAATACTCGCCCTCACATCAGTAGCTGTAGAACTTTTTTTTTCAGCATACAAATTAATATTAAGTGGAAAATTTAGAAAAAGTGCTAATTATTTACTGTGAAGCCAAATATGCAAAATTTGTCAAAAATATTTGTAATTTGTGCCAAACATGAATAAAATGTACAATCTCCTCTGTTTGTGTGTGGTGCTAAATAAAGACAATACCACCACAGTTCTTTACTATAAACTGACAAAGCTAAAAATGACTGTTGATACAGGTGAACCCCAAGTCCGAGGATCTCTGGTTAGAGGCGGCGCGGCTCCAACCTCCGGACACAGCTCGGGCTGTGATAGCGCAAGCCGTCAGACACATTCCCACCTCAGTCAGAATCTGGATCAAGGCAGCTGACCTTGAGTTGGAGACTAAGGCCAAGAGAAGAGTCTACAGGTGGGCAACATGCACTTTATACTCTGATGATAAACTATTTAAATATTATACATCTAGAAACTACTGCCCATATGTATTATACACATATATAATTTGGCTATGGTATCTATTTAAATGAAGTCATAAATATAGCTGTGCAGTGATTTACTAGAGCTATAGACTTAAAATAATGTTCTGAAGTCTGCAATAAGCCAACCTTTGTCTTTATGGAGGTGCTAAATAAAAGTAAGTTAAAAGAAAGTAAAACTAGAGACATTCACACTAATTTTAACAACCATTTTCTCCTATAGGTCAACTTTTTCATATGACTTTATATTTCCAACAGTATGGCCACTTTATTATATTCAAGGTTAATGGTTGAAACCTTGTTATTCAAAGGTCTCAACTTATTGCTGTAGCTGTGCTATCCATGTCTAGGAAAGCTTTGGAGCACATCCCCAACTCTGTCCGACTCTGGAAGGCCGCTGTAGAACTAGAGGACCCAGAGGATGCCAGAATTCTGCTCAGTCGAGCTGTTGAGTGCTGTCCCACTAGCGTGGATCTATGGCTGGCACTTGCACGGCTGGAAACGTATGAGAATGCTCGCAAGGTCCTAAACAAAGCGAGGGAGAATATTCCTACAGGTATCTAGATCCACATCTAACCACCAAATTGGAGAATCTTTCATTATTCTAGTGCATAGTGTCGTTAAATTAAAATGAACACATTTACAATCCGTTATAATTCCACTTTATTCAAGATATACAAAATTTCATCAAGCTGAAATATTAGAAAGGTATGTAAATCTACATTAGCTGAATTTATAATTTTAAAAAGAGAATGTTGAATTTGCAAGGGTTTATTCATTAGTTTTTTGATCACAAGGGAATTTTAGTAATTTTATTAACTGCAACTAAGGACAGGAATAAATAAAAAGCTAATAAATGTTAGTAAGAGTATATTTAATTCATTCAAGTCCTTTCATAACCCTCTGACTGCATTGTTTTTCCTCAGCTGTGATAAAAAAAAAGTATTTTTATTAAAGTTGGGTTGAATCCACTATTTTACAAATCTGAATCTCCAATTTACCTTTGAATTCTGAATCTCGTATATGAATTGTGGAAAAAATGAGTAACAAAAGAGTAAAAACAAAAGAATGATTTAAACAAAAGAAAAATGGCCCCAAATGGCTGTTCAACTAAACATTGAAAGGAGGATAAAAGGGCAAGGTCTACACACTTACCTGAAAACTGTAGGCCTTAAATTTCACAACAAAACACTTTGTAGTACTAGGGCTTTCAAATTAATTTCACTTGAAAAATTGGAGGAAAAAAAGGATTTGAGTCTCGAATTCAAAGTCTTCTGAAATTCTTGAATCACCAATATCCGCAAGGATTCAAGATGTCCCATCCCTAACTTTTATTTTCCTTGATAATAATCAAATACCTCTATATTTTTAAATAGAAACATACTAAAATTAACCATGAAACACAATTATTTAACATTACATAGAGTTTGTGGTGCACAGAAATTTGAATGCGGTTATAGATTCAGCTATCTTAGTTAGTGTAGTTACTGGTTTCAGGGATGAAGAGACTGGTCAACTGCGGTTATAGATTCAGCTATCTTAGTTAGTGTAGTTACTGGTTTCAGGGATGAAGAGACTGGTCAACTATTATCATTAATAACACCTTTTGCTGCCGTTCAACTAAATAGTTGCAGAGCCATAGTATAGCACTGTCTGAAAACATGTGTTGTTGTCATAGCTTAGACAACAAAAATCATGATTTACGATATCAAATGCCTTTGAAAAGTCTAAAAATAACAGATTACTTAGTTGTGAACTGTCCATGGCTTTGTAAAGGTCGTTTGTTACACTCTGAAGAGCAATAGTAATGCTATGCTTTTTTCTAAATCCTGATTGCTTTGTGAATAAGAAGTTGCTATTTTCTAAGTATTCGGTCATCTGCTTATGTACCACTTTTTCAGTAATTTTTGACATTGCAGGGAGGATACTAATGGGTCTAAGGTGGGTTGACTATAAAACAAATGAATAAACTAAGCTCAAATTATTTTCCACTCCTTCTGTCTCTTCTCATTCTAAACCATCAACCTGATTCAACAAACACACAAGATTTCAATGACAGACATCGTGACAACAAAAACATAAACCAACCACTGTCTTCATTTATTAATTTTCAACTCTTACCCAACACAACCATTGCTTGAAAGCTCCACGATTCAACTGAGCTCTGATCCAAATGAGCTACATCATACAACCGAGCTTCAACATATAACTGAACTTAGGGGTCCCTGTCCTCTTTGACCCGCGCTCATACGGCAAAAGGTCAAAACAGGACTTAAACAGATACTTTATTTTATTTTAGTTTTACATTACTTTGTGATAATTTGATTATAATAATGATAACCTGAATTTTACTTTTTTAAATATAACAAATACTTTCTTTTAATTCTATGTTAATTTGTGATTATAATAAATAAATAGAATTAATTTAAATATTATTTATTTTGATATGTATGTGTCACTATTTCACCAACAAAAAGTATTTCCACTGTAAACTTCTGTTAGTAGTTGTCAAGCTAATTCTTGATCCACATCCTCTCTTGTCGCAGCTCTGTGCTATTAAACCAGTGTCAGTTACTGTAACTTGTATTGTCACAGATCGTCAGATTTGGACCACAGCAGCAAAGCTGGAAGAAGCCAATGGTAACAATCACATGGTGGACAAAATTATAGACAGAGCCATCTCATCTCTAACGGCCAATGGGGTGGAGATCAACAGAGAGCATTGGTTCAAGGAGGCCATCGAGGCTGAGAAGTCTGGTTCTGTACACTGTTGCCAGGTGAGAGATGATGTGTTTAGTTACTTACATATTAGAGATGGTACATTAAGGACACCACCATATCACTTTATATAAGTCAGAGACTTGTCAATGTGGAAACTCACCTGCCTTGTAAGGTTTTGTCATCCACTTGTCAGGGGAACAATCACCTCTTACAAGGCTTCTCTAACTCATCACGGCTGTGTCCTTAGAGCATAACCACGCACATTTACAGATGTACAGCAAGCAATTTATGAACTGATGACCTTGTGCCTGCCATTGATCCCTGTCATCACCGGACAAATGGGCTAACCCTCACACCGTACCTTGGCCAGCTTCCATAAGTGCTAAGCGCTCATGTAGGGGCGTTAACCCCTCAGAAAAGGTCAGACACCTAGCCTCAGGAATCATCCTAACAAAGGGCTTTCAAACTTAGTTGCCCGGCGGGGTCCTCGTGGAGGGGGCTTGACCAGCTTTTCAACTGCTTAATGTGTGGTGAGTAGTAGGGGCCCCCACACAGATAACCTCGACAAATTTAGCCTCTCTTCAGGTAAAATCCTACTGACATTGTCCGAGGGCCGCCAGGAGGAGGCACTTTGCCAGGATTACCAGATGAAGTACATCTTGCGGGTGGGCTGGAAGCCTCTTGTCCAATCAGAACCAGGACAGTCACTACAAGGGTAGCACATCTCAAACCCTCGAGCTGTGAAAGAAGGTACAGAAAAGACTGATAAGAACAAATAGAAGGAACAAACATGATAAAGTTTTCCCACAGGAAAGAGCACACATAATAGTTTACATTGCTACCACTGGACAAAGAGGTAATGGCTGTCTCCTGAAGAAAATTGTTTGTTACCACCCATTCCCCTGACCTAAGTTTCATCCACTCGGAACTCATCAAGGGAAATTGTTAAATGCACAACACAACTTCCTGAAAGACGAAATCAAAACACACACAAGGAAATTGACGAAGAGTGAATGACTGGACTCAAAAATAATATGCTTCCCAACTTTCTCCAGATCATGTGTTTTCCAACTTTTTTATGACCATGAGACTTTATCTCATAATATTATTTATTTATTTAGCACCGCGTGTTACTACTCATTCGGGTTACACGCTTAAGTACTAATTACTCTAATGGATTAGGAATTGGGAGGGTTGAATTTAGAGGAAGTGAACCCGCATTTGCGTGGAGGGAGAGTGGAAAACCATTTAGGAAAAACCACCCCCAGTTCACCCGACCGAGATTCGAACCTCAATCTCCCCGTCCTCGGCGGTCGAGCTCAACACGACTAGCGCGTTAGCCAACTACACCACTGAGGCGGGTTTTATCTCATAATAGATAATGGATTAAATAGCAAAGCTATTATTTTTGTTAGCTATGATTATAGCCGCATTGCTATTTGATTCATCATGCTATGCACACCCATACAATTATAATTGTACAATTGACAGCAAAAAGACAACTATTGAGTCGAAGGTGGCTGCGTTATCTGATAGCTCGTGAGCTTAATTTATCACACATTTGTAGCCGACGATTTCTGTACTTCCATCACAGACTTTGCCTTAAAATATGAGTGAAGAATGACCCAGGGCACAGGAAAATTCCTGAATATCTCAGTGGTTAGAGCATTGGCGTACTAAGCCAAAGTTACTGGGTTCGATTCCTGTGTCCAGGAGTAATTTTTCAATTTAAAAGATATCATAATAGATAGCTGAAAACTTAAAGGATTGAAAGGATAGTTAGACTGGGTCTTGATACAAAAAAAATAAACTTCTCTCTTAATTTCTCATATACTCTTCAATTTCACATCCTTTGAGCAGCCCCCCTTATCACTCTGCAATATTTACTCTTTTTTTTGTTAATTTTTATGAATATACCAAAATTTTCTATTGATAATTTGGCTGCAATTTAGTATTAACAACTTAGAATCATCAATATCCGAGTTAACAGAGATCAAAATTATAAAACGTAGATTTCCTCCCATTCCCTCTTCAACAGCTTTCTTTTCATTTTGTTCTAATTTTATTTTTTGTTAATTTTTCGGAAAAATTTTTTTGTAAAAATAATTAGCTCTTAATTATGTTCAGATGCTCTAAAATTCTCTCCCACAAGGTTAAATTTTTGAAATGTTCTCTCGAGGAGGGGGAGGGGTACCACACCCTCGGCAGATAGGACTCCAATCCGCCCCCCATTTGGAAAACCTACATGGGCGCGCTTGCATATGCATGTATGGTAATTACTCTAATGGGGTAGGGATGATGAAGGAAGCATTTTAGAGGTACTCTACTCAAATTTGTGTGAAAGGAGAATGGGGAACCATTTAGGGAAAACCACCTTCAGTAGACCCAACAGGGATTTGAACCCCAATCTCCCCATCTTGAGCAGGCCAGTCTAGCAAGAAAATGACACCTTGGATCATTTGGCCACTGAAGCAGATACTTTCACAATTATACATTATTTTTAAGGGATGGGACCCTCAAATCCTTAAGGGTATTTGAAGATTCAAGAACATGTTGGATTCAAGACTCAAATTCTTAGAGAAAAAAAAGTCAAGTGAAATTTGTTTTAGAGCTCTGATACTGCTTATTGTTGGTTCAGAACCAATTATAATTATAGTATGAACTCAACAACCAGGCCCCAGACCAGTAATTTAACACTTAACAGAATGTATGAATGTTTTAATGAATGGATTACAGAAAGAATGTTAACATTTAGTTGCTATTTATATTTTATATTATTATATAAATATTTCCTCATGTTAATAATTTTTTTGAAGATTCACTTTTGGGATTTGAAGGTAAATTGTAGATTTGAATTTGTAAAATAGGGGATCTAACCGTTCTATAATAAAAATATTTTCTGTTTTCACATTTAGGCCAGGGAAATGTTAAATTTAAAGTAATATAAATTTACACACCATTGTATGCTTTGCATCTTTTTAGGTTAAAATTAATTTATTGTATATTTACATTTCCCATGTTTTTTAAGAATATTTTCATGAATTGTTTGTTTTTTTGTCATGTTTGCAGGTCCTTATCAGAGCCATCATTGGTCAAGGTGTGGAAGAAGAGGACCGCAAGCACACTTGGATGGAGGATGCAGAAGCATGTGCGTCTCAAGGGGCTCACGAGTGTGCAAGGGCAATCTACGCACATGCTTTGGCCACATTCCCAAGCAAGAAGTCAATCTGGCTGCGCGCGGCATACTTTGAGAAGACGCATGGGACCCGTGAGAGTCTGGAAACATTGCTCCAGAGAGCTGTGGCACATTGTCCCAAGTCCGAAGTGCTTTGGCTCATGGGCGCTAAGTCCAAGTGGATGGCCGGGGATGTACCTGCTGCCAGAGGCATCCTCTCGTTAGCTTTTCAGGTAATACCTGAAATATCTTCAACCCTACCGTTGAGCCATCATTTAACAGACTTGATTTTAATTTAGATAGTAAATATTTCAAAGACTGAATTACAATTTGTGAGTAAAAATTTGTTCAAAAGGACAATTTGCCTTCTACATGACACTCCATACCTGAGTGAGGGTGAAGTAGTAAAATAGCCTGCAAGTGTGATAAAGAGTAAGAATTCAAGGTTAATAATTTGTGAGCGACAAGCTTTAAAAGAGCAAGTGTAACAAAATAAAGGAAAGTAGATGTTACAGAAAATTGAAGGGTGTCCAAACTAGATAGTGAATACTTAGTTTTTAAATATGTATGAAATAAAGTGCATTGAGCAAAAATAATGATAGAATTGTAGGAAAACAATAAAGCGCAAATAAAGGTAAAAACACTTAATACATATTTATACACACGTCAAGGCATGTCATTTTTAGGTTGTTTTTGCTTAAGGCACTCAAGAAAATAATACTATCAGAGTAAAAAGTTAAAACAGTAATTTTTGAAAATATGTTCATAATACACATTTGTATACAGGTTTACTTGATACAGTCTTATTTTAAGGTATTTGTTTATTAAATACCACCACTACATAGTTATATCTTCATTATCTTTGTCTTATAACCTCCCCTTATTCAACTACAAGTTTACTCAGTTGCTGACCTTAATGACATTCCCAATAGTCTGATGTCTGCCCACAACCAATGCCGTAGCCAGGGGGAGGTTTTGGGGGTTCAAACCCCCTCGAAATTTTATGAACAAAATATATATGGCTTTAGTTATGGTTCAAACAATATCAAATTTAAGATACAAGTACAAATTAGGGGGCTGTGTTACCATAAAAAGCACTTAATAGAAATTCTAGAGGTGTTAAATATTTAGAAATTTTCCTAGCCTTCGGCATTTTAGGGGTTATTTCACCATAAAAAAAACACTTCACAGGGCTTCAAAAAGTGTTTAATATTTAGAAATTTTCCAAGCCTTCGGCAGCTAGGGGGTTATTTTACCATGAAAAAACCCACTTCAGAGAGTTTCTAGAACAGTTTATCATTTAGAATTTTTTCTAGCTTCCAGCAATTGGGGTATGTACCCACCAAACCCCCCCTGAAATTATTGGCTGGCTACGGCCTTGCCCACAACCCTCTTTGCCGGGTTTTTCCTCACCCCCTACTGCATATTTCACAAACAACATCCAGACAAGGAGAGAGAAGAGCCAGAGATCTCATATACTCTCCCTACCTTTTAGTATTTATTTAGCCAGAATCTATTTTTGAAATTACCTTTTCATCTGAATGAATTCATTACCGTCATTTATTAAGAGTGATTAAGACCTGTTACAGTTAAGGTAAATTGAAGTTATACAAATGTTTTCAGGCTAACCCTAACTCTGAGGAGATCTGGCTGGCTGCTGTGAAGCTGGAATCAGAGAACTCCGAGTATGAGCGTGCCCGTAGGCTGCTTGCCAAGGCTCGTGCATCAGCCCCCACTCCACGTGTCATGATGAAGTCCTCTAAGCTGGAGTGGGCGCTCAATAACCTCGACCAGTCGCTCAAGCTGCTTGACGAGGCCATAAAGGTAATCTTCACACAACCTGCAATTTGCTGCCATAGTTTTTAATTAAAAAAAACTTCTTGAAAACATTTTTGTGGTTGTGGATTTAATTAAAACCTCTTGACCTATATTCTTAAAATAACACATCATTAAACAGTTTCAACAGCCTTTGCCCATATTTTAGTTCATATTAATTAAAAGTAAACACTAAGTTTTCCTGAATACTCAGGAAAATGTCTGGGAATCCATCCATTCCAGAGAGACAGGAGGATTGAAGCTTAGTAAGAGCATTAAAAAAATCTAATCAAAGTGTCTTGTGTTCAATTTATGACATAACAATAAACACAAAAATGCAATACAAGCCCATTCCTTTTTTAAAAAAATGATATTGATGATGAAGGCATTGATTTGATTAACAAAATAAACCTAAATCATCAGTCATCATTCATCAATAGGGAGCAACATAATTTTGTAATTTAATTTTAGTGGAATGGTTATTTCTTATTCTTTTATCGTAATATGTATGAAAAAAGTGCATTGAGCAAAAACATTTTGTAATAAATAAAATAATAGAATATTAGGAAAATGGTAGAGCACAAATAAAAGTAAAAACACTGACACATATTTACACACACTTCAATATTTTTATGCTATTATAGCATCTTCCTCAGGAAGTAGTAGTAATTAGACTAAACAGGATGTTGTCTTCAATGATGCCAACTTGATTGGTAAGGATGAAAACTTCTCTGGTGGAGTTGAAATTCCCTGAATGATTCTCTATTACTCTATGGATGGTAGGTGGTGCTGGTGTAGTTTCTGGGTTGAAATTAGCGAATATTTAGGTTAGGTGGTTTTCTAGACTTTGTGATCCATTGATGTGCCAGTTCCCATCTTCTTAACTGAGACATATTACATTGTGCCTTGTTAAATGATTTTAACACCTTGACAGTGTAGCAGTCCTCAAAGTTGAGGCTATGATTGGAGGCGTGTGCTGAAACTGGTTTTTCTGGACTCTTAATTTTGGTGTCATGGCAGTGTCCATTCATTCGTTTACGGAGAGTTTCAGTGACAAGGCCAATATATTGTGCAGTACATTGTTGACATTCTAGTTGGTAAATTAGGTTTCTGCACATTATGTTGGCCTCGCCACTAAAACTCTGCGTAAACGAATGAATTGAAATATTGTTGGGTTATGTGTTTCAGGTTTTCCCCGAGTTTCCAAAGGTTTGGTTGATGAAGGGGCAGATTGAGGAACATATGGGTTTACTGGAACAGGCATACGAGACATACATGATGGGCATGAAACAATGCCCCAGCTCTGTGCCGCTGTGGCGCCTTCTCTCACTACTGGAGGAGAAGCGAGGGATGCTCACCAAGGCTAGGTCGGTGCTGGAGAAAGGCAGACTCAGGAACCCCAAGTGCCCAGAGTTGTGGCTGGAGGCCGTCCGAGTCGAGCTAAGGTAACCCCACTGGTACTGACGGACCGCCAACATTTTCAACTCGTAAAGTACGCTCATATTTTCTTGTGATAAACCTGAAAGGGACTTAATAATTTATGTTGATGGTAATTCAGTCTTTAGGTGATAAATGTCAGCAAGAAATCTCATTGGATTTTCCACAGTATTCAAAAACTAGCTAGTTTCAATATCAATTGTAATAATAATTTAGATGATTAAAATACATAAAACTGGAGTGTAATTTCTTGAAAGGCCTTTGCAGGATTCATCACATTAGAAAAAAAAAATCATAAAATTAGATGTTTTCAAAACTTGGGCAGGAAAAAATATTTTCTTGATTTTTTGGGAAAAAATTATTACTAAAAATTCAAAATTAAGGAACATCCATCAATGTCATGTTTGCAAATAATGTTAAAAATAATGAGTTTTCATTCACTTGGCTTGGTTAGGAAATTTATTAGGGCAGCTATTTACATATTTCTACTTTTGTTTTTTTTAATTTCTTGAATTTTCGAGAACCAATTTAAACCATAGAGATCAGATCGAGATTTTTTATTTCTCATCTTGATCTCAAATTTTTGAGTCTCAATCATTCCTAGTAATTATGAACATAAAAGAAAATTTAAATATAGTAAATTAATATTAAAATACAATTAGTAATTAATTGCTTAAGATTCTTTCTTATAATCCATTCATTAAAACATTCATACATTCATTTAAGTGTTAGCTGCTCCGATGGCTGCATGGTCTAATGTGCTACTCTCGCAATAGACTAGACTGCCAATGATGGGGTGATAAAGGTTCTAATCTCAGTCGAGTGTATTGAGGGTGTTTGTTTTTTCCAAAATGGATTTCCACTCTCCCTTCACACTAATGCGGGTACACTTCTTATAAATATAACCTTCCTAATCCCAAAAATTATAAGCGTAATTAGTACATAAGTGTATAACCCAGTCGAGAAATAACACCAGGTGCTAATAAAAAGAAAGAAAAAACTAAGGATGGACAGGAATTACTTTTTTATTTCGGAACGGGACGGGAAATGAGTCAAAATATCAGGATTCGGGATGGGAACAGGAAATTTTAAAATTACTCTTTAAAATAGTCTTAGATTTAAAATATATGGATTTCTAAACTAATATGGTAAGACTTGTTAAAGTTATAATATTAAAACCAGCTGGCTGCATGGTCTAAGGCATAAACTAGACTGCCAATGACAGTGATATTTAGTTTGATATTAGCCAGGTGTACTAAGGGTGGTTATTCCTAAATGGTTTCCCACTCTATCTACGCAAATGCAGGCACACCTCTTAATGCAATCTTCCTCATTCCTAACACACTAGAGTAATTTAGTACATAGGCGTATAACCAGAACGAGTAATAAGACGAGGTGCTAAATATAAAAACAGTAAAATATAACATAGTAAAATAAATAGAAGTGTGTTCGAATAGCATTTTTTTTTTCAAATAAAAAACAAAATTTTTGAATTAATATCAAAGAATACAATTAATAAAATAGTTAATTTTATATTTAATTATTTACATAGTGCAAAAAATACTATAAAACATCATGTTTGGCACCTCTTCAATTTGCTCTAAGTATGAAACTGCAAAATATTATCTAGGTTTGAAACCTCCTAAAAGTTACTTTTCTTAAATGTTCTCTCTAGGTTTGACACCCCTCAAAGGTGATTGTTTAGCACCCCTTATACTCTACTCCCTGTCTGACTCACTAACAACAAACATGCTGATCCCTCATAAATGGTTGACCTTGGCAAGCTCCCCGAGGGTTCAGGGTTCAGGGTCCCGTCCACCCCTAAAAAAAACTTAAGCGAAGTGTTAAATTACAGGTCTGGGTTCTGGTTGTTGAGCTCATCCTATAATTATGATTGGTTCTGAACCACCAATAAGCAGTAATACAGCTCTAAAACCAATTTCAATTGAACAATTGAATATAAAATTTTTTTTTACAGATTTGAGGGCCCTATTAAAAACCCAAATTTCAAAAAAATATTTACTGTGTTTTCATTTGAAAACTTTACACCAAAATATCACAAAAACAATGTATTACAGCTGGTATGACCTTGGGTAGCATTGCTAAGGTCACATTAAGGTCACTTTGATTTATTTTGTGCCATTTTCAAAATGGTGGTTACAACCTTTTTAAAGTAAAAACTATCACAATAAATGAGCCTCACAAGTTTCGGAGTCATCTTTGGGATAGAATGGTGGTAATAGTGACTGATTTTTATCGATAGAATCTCATTGTTGGCAATTGCAGGATCAAAGTTTGAATATTTGTTGTTAATTGTTTTATGCTTGAATAAATATATTGTAGTTATTTTTTATAACTTTACACACTAAAGTTACTTGGAAAATGTTTTATTTACAATTGTTTGTTAGATTTAATTCAGGTTTTTTTCAAATGAATATTAATTTGCAACACACATAACAGCTCAGAATGACCATAAATTGAGTATTTCAGTTGTCAATATTTTTATTGGTAAAGACTTCTAACTGTCAAAACTGGAATATTTTTTCGAAGCGAAGTCGAAGCTGATATTTGTTTCTTAGCCAAGTCAAAGGCTCGAAGCTTCATATACGCCTAATTGAAGTTGAAGGTCTTAAAAGATCCCACTGTTTTGTGTGAGAGAATATTGTGTTACCCCCATTAAACTATTGATCATACTAAGCTACTCTTAACCAGTGTGCATTTGCACAGGGAAGCAGATTCTGGGGGATGGAGTGGGGGAGTTTGCACTATGTTTATGGTATTTTAGAACATTGTAATTACCCATTTCCATTCACACTTATACCCTGATATGGCTGTTGTATTCCAGTTTTGTGACCTTTCATCGCACACCAGCTCTCCAATCCACATACCGCTGTATTTGGTTTTACCCGAATTTACCCACACACTTCAGTGCAGTGTCTTGTGTGTGTGAAATTATATTTTAAATGTGAGTGCAATGGAGGAGGGTGGAAGAAGTGGTCATTCAGAATTAGCACTGGACAACCAAACCTATGGCACCAACTCAGCTTTTAAGCATGTATTTTTCACTTAGCGTTTTAACAAGATTAATTTAGAAATCTTTCATTGCTTCTAATCCTTTTCTAACTTATTATGGCAGTTAAAAAATATGTTAATCCTACTGAGTATTGCGTTATTGCGGCAGGGCTGGTCTGCGAGATATCGCTAACAACCAGATGGCAAAGGCTCTGCAGGAGTGTCCCAGTTCAGGCATCCTGTGGGCCGAAGCTATTTTCCTGGAGCCACGGCCACAGAGAAAGACCAAGAGTGTTGATGCTCTCAAGAAATGTGAGCATGACCCGCATGTTCTCCTGGCTGTATCCAAACTGTTCTGGTGCGAGCGCAAGATCACCAAGTGTCGGGAGTGGTTCAACAGGTACCAACATAATTTCATCATCTGGCTTATTCTTTGTGAGCTGCAATCTACCTATGAGGTTGGACAAGGCCAGCAACATTATGAGGGAAAGGAAATTGAAGAGTTGTACTTATATATCAAATTGAATTATATATATATTCCTTAAACTAATTATTTTAATTCTCAAATTATTTTTATTTCATTGTAATTATAATAAATGACGTAGTTAATTTTTAGATTTATGTATTCTTTTAAAACTAAGATTTGACTCGATACTCTTTCTAAGAAGTTCTCTTGAGCTCTAATCAAATGGAAAAAAAACTTTGAGCTCTCAGACCCCTAATCAAGGCCAAACCCAACCATCATTAAATTATATTAGTGTTTCCATGTAATTATTTCTCTAAGTCATTAGGCAATTACTATGTATATTGGTAAATTGTATGCAAAACTGATATTTTATAACATATTTCATGTTCACTGTTCTCGACCATTATAGCAAATACAAAAACAATTTTTTTCATTTAATTAGGTTCAAGCATGCGTGTGTTGGCTCTTATTTGTTTTTAAAGCCATTTAAATTTGTATTGCCATTATTCATAGCAATGTATTAGTTGTCATAAGCCAATCTTAGCATATTTGTCATCAACCCTCTACATGAACTGTAATTAAAACATCCAACTATGTTTATTTGATCGAGAATGAAATCTTATTCTTAATTGTATCTTGCCATTTCCAGGACAGTGAAGATTGAGCCTGACCTGGGGGATGCTTGGGCATTCTTCTACAAGTTTGAACTTCTAAATGGCCCAGAGGAATTACAGGAGGAGGTAAAGAAGAGATGTGTGACTGCCGAACCCCACCATGGGGAACACTGGTGCCGGGTGTCCAAGGACATTCGAAACTGGCGCTTCACCACAGAGCAGATCCTGGCCCTCGTCGCCAAGGATTTACCCATACCTGTGTGAAAGGAACACTATTTTTTCCTAGTAAACCTCTATTTGTACCAGGGCAACACCCTCTGAATAAGTTGGACTAAAACTCACTTTTTCAAACACCATCAGAAACGCTCGTTATTGCTACATTGAGGTGTTTTCTTTTACCCTCTTGACTGAATTGTTTCTTGTTTGAGAATTAATTCTTTGTGAAACAATACTTCCGCTAAAACATAACAAAAACATCTACTCCAAGATAAAAGAACAAATTTGTCAGAATTCTAATTCTGTAAATGTTTTCCTTAAAAAGTTATGTTCCATAGTAATAAAAATTGTTTTTGATTTTTTGTTTGTTTAACCTATAATGCTACAAAACAGGACTTATTCTAATTACTATATTTTGTATGCAGCTGAGCCGCCATTACCGAACTAAGTAAGTCTAAATTTCACAAAGATATAATTTTTTGAGTCACAAAAGATAGCTATTTTAATTTACCTAAATTTGTTTTAGCAAATTTCAGCCAAACTTGATGTAAATACATACTTCTTGGTGTGAACATTAATTTGTGCTCAGGCTGCATTTCATGTAAAAGAAGTGTCAAAAGCACTTAGACTTCAAGTGCTACATAAACATATTTTGTTATATTATAGAAAAATTCAAATGTACTGTACAACTATATTGATGAAATTGCTAAATAATGTACATTGTTTTCACAAATCTTTAAGTTATGAGGCAAGTTTTTGTTTTATAAACAATTTCAAAGATATAAAAGGGTTTATTAATACATAATGTGGTCTCGTCTTTATAGAATCACCAATTAGTGTATTTAGATAGTGTTTTCAATAATCTTAAGTTGATCATACTTCATATGTAGGCCGTCTCTTAAGCTTTTGTGCAGCTTAAATATGCATATTTTGGTTTTCAATGCTAATGACCAACTTAATACTATAGACTTTCAAAAATTTACTTAATTTTGTTAAATAAAAATAATAATAATAATAATTTACAATATTGTAAATAAATGTAGGATTGTTTTTTATTTATTTTTTTATTTTTTAGTGATGATTAGTTTTGTGGTGATGTAGTTAAGTTTAAGTTAAATCAAAAAGTGTATTTATTTCAATAAACACATACCATTTAAGAGGACAGCTAGGAGAGTTGTTCTAAAGGTGTGTAAGAAACCTGCTATGGAGAGTTGTTCTAAAGGTGTGTAAGAGACCTGCTATGGAGAGTTCTATAGGTGTGTAAGAGACCTGCTATGGAGAGTTGTTCTAAAGGTGTGTAAGAGACCTGCTATGGAGAGTTGTTCTAAAGGTGTGTAAGAGACCTGCTATGGAGAGTTGTTTTAAAGGTGTGTAAGAGACCTGCTATGGAGGAGAGGAAGAGTTGTTCTAAAGGTGTGTAAGAGACCTGCTATGGAGAGTTGTTCTAAAGGTGTGTAAGAGACCTGCTATGAAGATTTGTTCAGTAGGTGTTTAAGAGACCCGCCATGGAAAAGTGCCGCTGAAGTGTTGTACAGGACATACTTTGTACACATTGTCACATATGCAGCAGAAACAGAGGTATTGAATGTAAGAGAGACTAGGAAAGTGGGAATGAAGTTATCTGAGAAAGATTGGGAGAACAGAAGAGAGTATAATTCATTCACGATAGGTCTTTACCTGGATGACAGTTCAAAAATCATATGTTTAGGTTTTAGGTTACCAACACTTGTAAAAGAACACTGTTTTGTTATGAATGTTAAGTTTTTTAATTACATGTTATATTTTACATTTAAAATAACTTAAACTTAAGTTTTCTCACATTATTTCATTACTTTTAACAATTT
>CABFWB010003200.1:28966-55032 GCA_902151455.1 Timema bartmani | reverse complement strand
TTTATTTTATGATTATTAGATTTGTTACTTGTGAGTATTTTTATTTCTAATAACGTGCATAAATTGGAAAAAGACCTATGGTAAATATATGTATTTTGATATATTTTGTTTGGAATATTGGATGTGCTGTTTATTTCAAACCTAAGTCGCTAAGAACAAGCTAATTATTCAAAGATCACATACGAGAGAGCAGAGATAAAATATTATTTTTTTAGGACTTAAAATATATCCACACATTTTGAATAATCGGCATCGGCCCAGCCCTAATATTTACACTAATGAATTAGGAATGAGTGAGTTAGAATTTAGAATAAATATACCATTATTTGTACGAAGGGAGTGTGGGGAAACCACACTCGCTACACCCAACGGGTATTTAAAACTCTCCCTGTCAAGTGGCACCTTAGAAAAGGCATGTCCAACTCGTGAGCTGTTTAAGCCTCCTTTAGTTTTTGCTGAAATGTGTTGAATAAGTGTTTACGCTTAATCTCAAGTTCCATCTTGGTATTAAAGGTACTTGTCAATCTGTTTATCACAAGATAGATAAAAAAACACAACCACCCTACAATGAAACTGGCCCATTTTAGTCTCTGTAGGTGTTGTCCTGTATTTAGTATTGAGCCACAATTGAGGTGTACTAAGTTTGACTGTGAAACTGGCCCCATGATTTCTATGTTTTTAATGTGCATGCCCTCTACACACAATTTGTTGTTCAATCACAACTTTTACTGCCCCAATAGAGCGGAAAAATTCAGGCTAAATACTCGTTTTGTTTCTGTTCTTCAAATTTTGTCCCAAATAAACAGCTGCCTCGATTAACTGGTTCCCCAACTAATCAGAATTCACTCTATGTCAATTGTTTAATGTGAGTATTTGCACTTACCAGAAGGAATTCCTATTTTTCCAGGCAGCTTAGATTGAAGAGATAAATAAAATGTAATTTTCCAGCAATCTTATCCATGACAAGTCATGCTAAGAACTTAGGTTAAAGATTGATGAGGAAATACATCTGTCACTTCACAAGCCTATTTTAAGGGGTGATAAGACATGTTTGAATCATGGGTGCTTAATACTTCAGTTCACATTTCCGTCCTTCCTAAGACCTATTTTTACAAGATTTTGCAAATTCCCTGCTTTTTCCAGATAGAAAATTCCCTATCTCTTACTCGTGGGTGGTAGCCTTGCTATGAAAGCCTTTGTCAGTATAAAGCTTGATATAAGACAGACATGTGCAAAAACTGATTAAACTTTTATTTTCTTTAATATGACATAACATCTGTAAAGAAAATTCAATTAGACCTTTTCATCATACATATGGTTCTTGTCTACAACTAAAAAAAAAGTTTTGTGAATCCCTAATTATCAGGGAACAGGTAGTTCTAGTAGAACATGTAATGTATTAGGCTAAATACAGTGATTTCCAACCTGAGGGTCACAATGCTTGTTGAGCTTTATAACTTTACACTTTTTAAAGTGATGATGAAGATTATTGGAACATACAAAATTAAATAAAAATGTAAAAAGTTTTTAATATAATGGATACATGAATGCAACTTGCCTAAACATTAACTTAAGTGTTTTATTATTTTAGTTTATAATAATTAAATCACGCATGCACACTCATTGTCACACTTGTTTGGGTTGTTGGTGATTAAGTCTCAGGATTCAAATTCATACTGGGGTGATTTTTCACTAACGGTTCACCCTTTCTCCTTCAATGCTAATAAAGGTATATTTTTCTAAATTCTACCTACTCCATAAGTGCAATTAAATGCACATAACCCAGAAGGTTAGTTAGATTCAGTGAAAATAATAATTTAAGATTAGATTTTGAACACTCTTAAGTCAGGATGTTCTCAAGACAAAAATTGGGGTCTAACACTGCAAAAAGTTGGAAACCACTACCTTAATAAGATGTCTAGTGAAATTTAACAGTAGTTGATAGGTAAATTAAATAATTTACAATGCACAGCAATAAAATAAAGAATCAGTTATTTCAAGTTTTAATAAAAAAAAAAAAGTTTTTATACAAATTTACAAATATAAATTCAATATAGAATCAAAATAGTGGTCATTTTATATTGTGATTTTGGGTGAGGTAGATGCACACAATCCTGTACATTGGAGCCAAATCTATCTCAACAATTAACAAATAGATTTGGCTCATCTAACACATTTTTTTTGTTTAAAAACCTGATATTAAAAAAAACTCTCGCTACAATTTGATATTGCTCATATAAATGAGCTACATGTAATCATCTCAAGTTGTATAGGCTCGGGAGGATGTAGGAGTCGACCAGAAGAGGAGTTATAAAAAGCTGGGTGTTCTGTTTTACTGGTCATCGTCAATCTGAGTGTGACATGTTAGGTCATGTGACCACCCATGGCAAAATACACATCATTACACATTTTATTTTACTTAATGCCATCCATATACCTGCATATTTCCACACCATTTATTATTTTTTAATGTATTCCAAGATGCAACCAGTTATTTAAATAATTAAAACTTAACATAAACTCGCTCACTTGCAAATAATCATTGTTGATATGTGGGTTCCCCCTTTCACAGTGATGATGTAATGTCTGGATATAGATATAATATAGATATAAGTTAGTTAACAAGTTTTATGGTAATGTAATCAGTTGGTTCAGAAAGTGCTCGTTAAATACCTTCAACTCTCACTGTTCATATTGTGCACTATAGTTATATTATGTAAATTACAAAACAATGATAAGATTTATGAAAATGACAATAATACAACCTAGTTTTATATTAATGAATAATTCAGTAGCTTGATAACAAATTTTAAGGGATTCAGACAGCTTATGAATTTACTCAGATATCTTGGAAATCTCACCTACTGATTTATTGACCTGTTTGAAAAAAAGGGAGACAACAGAATTTCCAGGATAACCTAAAACATTCCAGGAAAAGATTGTAAAAATGATAAATTCCAAAACATTTCTAGGTTTCGAAGAAATATTTTTAAATTTCTGGTTTTCCATGTCCCGTAGGAACGCTGTTCTACTGCAGAAAAATCTTATACTAAACCAACTTCACTGATTAGTACTTGTAAAAATATTATTACAAATTCAATGTAACACTCACTTTAAAATATTATACAGGTGATCCAAAAGTCATGCAACCCAAAGAAAAAAACTTATATTTTGTGCCATCAATTCGGCATATTGGTAATTTATTCAGCATGCGTGATTCTGGAAAACTACGCAAAAACGATTGTTGGCATTCCATGTACGAGTTGGCCTTAAAATAATGTTCCAAAATGAATACTTGCTCTGCTCATGAAAAACTCATCTTACACTTTCAAATGCTGTAACTCAACTTGCTAGACCTAGTGTTTGTCTCAAGGTCACACGGCCTGCACAACACCCGGGCAACATTACAGTGTTGTCATACATATAAACAACATGTTCATTCTCCATGTTCTTTTGCGAAAAATGTCCTTGGAAAAACAGGGTTGCACGGCTTTTGGATCACCTTGTATAAGGTTATTAAGGATGCACTCCTAGAATACCTCTAATAGTCCAAATACTTAAGGCTATTCGAAACTTCAGGATTCAAGATTTTTTAACCAGGGACACTTACAATCAATTTTATTCAAGGGATAGCCATTACCTCTTTGTCCAGTGGCAGCAATGTAAAGTGTAAACTGTGCTCTTTGTAAACGCTATAGTGTTTGTTCCATTCATTTTGTGTGTTTCTATCCTTCTTTTATATACCTTTTCCCACATATTTAGAGCTAAACATTCCTCAATAGGTGTAAAGTGATGAGTTAAAAGAAACTTTTTGCTAATTTTGATTTAAATTTGTTTTAGAGCTATCAAAGTGCCTAGTGATGGTTCAGACCAATGGTATTGTATGAGAAGCTGAACAACCAACCTCATATTGTTTATTTACCATTTTACTAAATGTATTTTAACAAACAAAATTGTAACATTTCGTCATTGTTACAATCAAAAGCATTTTCAGTTTCACGATCTGTAAATAAAATGAAGATTCATATTCATGTGGACTTGACCATCTCAATTTGTCACATAACTAATTAAATATAGTCTACAATTGATAAAACTCAAAGTTAAAAAAATAATAGTTCAGTCCTTCTTCACAGAATAAAAGATAGAGATTTAGAATTAATAATCTTAAGAAATTATAGTAATGGCCCACAAATAAAGGCTTTACGACTTGTGTATAGACTACACCCTATAAATATGACAATTTTTGCAGAATGTTTTTTATACTTCTTTTCACCAACCCTCCAACCTAACAAGATGGCATTGTTTGAAGAAAACAAAAGAAGACTGACTACATTCATTTTTACTATAAAACCTGGGCCCCCATGATACATCTGGTGATGTCACGAGTTGTCGGCACAAACTTTCTCAATTAGGCTAACTGTAAGGAAAATAGTTCATTTAACTGATTCTTTAGGTATTGCAACAAAAAAATTGATAAAACAATTAGATCCATTCCATAGTTTATGTGCATTACTCGCATTGCACTGCTCTTTGTCAGAGTCGACAATGAGGTTGAGGGTTTGCATCTTGACTGGGTGAACTATGAGTGGTTTTCTCCGTGCGACTCTTAGGTCATATTATTAATAGCTCTTGTGTTAAACATAAAACGACAAAAAAAGTACTATAATTGCATAGTTTTTATATATCAGATCCAAACTGTTTGAATCTTGCCTTTGTTATGAAATGTTGGTACTATGAACCTGTCCCTTTTTAAGGGTAATCTTTGACTTTAGTTTGCTGCTACTATAGCTTCATTCAGAATTTCACAGGTTTTGGATAAGAAGATAAATACCTTTCACCTATGGTGAGTTCGTGAAGGATTGAAGTTTCTGTAAGGATTCTGTGACTATGTCCAATCATCGGCGTGCACTGCAAAACATCTATTCGGGGATTTAGTCACAAATTGAATCAAACAAACTAAGGCAGATGTAAAATCCTTTCATTTTCCCACGGTTTACAGATGGATGAATCAAATTATATGGTTGTTACCACTCAACAACTAAGCATTTTTGTGAAAATGAACTTCACTGATTTTTCAAGTAAATAAGAATTTATAAAATCTATAATAGTAACCAGAACTACAAGAGCAGATATATTTGTTAAATTCAATAATCATTATCTTGAGAAAAATTTGCAAATTCAAAAATTAACCAGCATAGCCATTAATGTTGTTTATGAATCGGTAGGCTTTCTTTCATTATGTCAAAAATACTTAGAATTTGTGTCATTTCTGGAGTTTCAGTGTATATTTAAATCTAAACCGCTTTGCACAATTATTTACGATGGAGATTTAGTAATAAATAAAATGATAGAATATTAGGAAAATGTTAGAGCACAAACAAAAGTAAAAACACTGACACATATTTACACACACTTCAATATTTCAATGCCATTATAGCATCTTCCTCAGGAAGTAGTAGTAATTAGACTGACAATGGAGGCTGTCAGGAATGTAGTTTTAAGAATTGTTAACAGCCCTCAGTTATTAAAAATGGAGATTGTTCAGAGAGTTTACTGAGGAACTGGACTGTATAAAGATCTACGTCTTCAAATGGATGTTTGTCGGCTAAATAACGGCCTAGTCCTACAGCAATTCAAAGCGCTGCTTCCACGAAAAAAATATTTTCTTTAAGAAATTGATATGATATAATACCCTTATCCCAGGATTCTGACTTTCTAAAATATTTTGTATTCTTTCTTAATACCATGGTTGAAATGAACTTAGTGTGGACCTGCACGGTAAAGACAGAAAAAAATCATAAACAAGATTCCTGAGATTCAACCATTTTCTGAAAAATTGACATTTTGGGAAACCGATATTCATAAAAAAGATTTTCAACACTTTAATTTCCTTCAAAAAAGTGGTTAATGATTGTGTTTATAAAAAATAGCTCAAAATCATTGAGCATCCTAAAGGTTTGTACGAAGATTCATGAGATTTGGAAAACTAGAACCAGATGCAAGAGGCGAGGGGGAAGTAACAATTGAAAATGGAGGGCTTCACAATTAGGTCTTTTTCAGATGAGTGTACATGAGCTGATCTTCAGTATGAAAACAGGTATGTTTCAAGTTGCAGATGATAGAGACAAATGTAGCAGTGTCTGATGCAAAACATAACTGAAGAAAATAAACTAAATCTAGCCAGCATTGTGGAACACAAGCTGGACTAGTACTATAGTAGTTAGATAAAAAAAAATCAGATTGACTGGAAATTCACTGTATCTTCTCATGTAAATGTAAATTTCTCTAACTCTTTATGTGGAATGTGGGCCTCAACAAATCTTCATAATTCAAGTCTATTCTCTGACACACTTTGGGGTTTGTCCCATGACTTCCCAAGTTTTCTGCTTTCTTCATTGGTAGTCATCCTTGGCCTACCCCGGCGTCTCCAGTGCGAAGCTTCCCTTGAGGCGTTATCTTGGTCTCTTGGAAGAATGAATCGCCAATTGCACCATCTTATCTACATTTGGATGGTCTTCTCGTTAATTTTATTGTAGAGCTCTTTTTTTTTCTTTTTTTTTTCACCATGGGCCCAATATATTCTTAGTCTTGTGTAGCAAAATGTTCAAATGATCATACAACTCATTAATAGATCATACTTACATACAAAAATAGCTTTTAAAATACATTTAAACAACATCTTGAAAAGTTCACGAAAGTCTATAAAAACAGCCATGCTCTTGTATGTCCTATTTCTCTATTCTTTGCAAGAGTTAACATGATAACTTCTATGACAGCTTCTAGTTTGAGCATTGTAGAATACTGACAAGACACTGTATTTCCTTACAAGTTCAAGTGAGATGCATTATGGATCAAAGTAGCAGCTTTCATCACCTGATTCGCGTGCACTCTTCTGTAAGAGGCCTTAATACATTCCCAGTTATTAACTCTCTTACCAGCTAAAGCTCCCAGGTTTAATTCCTTGCATGGCCAAAAAATTTACCATTGATGAAATGTGGGTTACCCCTTTCAGTGATGAATTAACAGCTGAGGATTGGATGTTGTGTCTGTGTTAGATTTAAGTTGGTTTATAAGTTGTATGCTGATATAATCAGTCAGTTCAGAAAGTGAACGTTAAATAACTCAAAACGTTAAATAACTCAAATAAATGAAAAATGAAATGAACTTTCTTAACGAGTTCAAGTAATTTACCAGCCCTTATTACTCAAAAATTATAACTAGCACCCAAGATCTATTGCAAATATCCCTTGTTATATTACCTACTTACTCTATGGCATTAAGAACTTGAAAGTTCATTGCCGACTTACAAAAGTTTGCCACCTAGTTCTATCCAGTCCACCTCACTACAACCTATCTCTTTCAGACCCATTCTAATGTTATCCTCACATCTGCGTGTAAGTCTTCCCAATGGTCTCTTCCCATTGGGTTTGCCAGTCAGTAAACTGAACAAGGTTCTAGAATTTATCATTCGCGCTGCATGTCCTGCCCACCGTAATCTACAAGAATCTGTTATCCTTACAATATCTTGTGATGAGTACAGGGTATGTAACTCATGATTATGTAACCTCTTCCACTCCCCAGTAGCCTCTTTTTTTTTTTGGACCAAATATCTTCCTAATCACTTTGTCTTTGAACATCCTAAATTTATAATAATAAACAGATATAAATACTAACAATACATAATAGTAACAGATTGATGTCAGTAAAACTGTATGACACTGGGGATCAAAGCAAAAAGAACCAAAATCACCCGTAAATTACACAGAGCAACATATTTACTATATGAACAGCCCAAGGTAAAGCTCAGTAATATCAAAGATATTAAAATCACATCAACATTATCTAGTTGCAAAATTTTATAAATACATTCATGTTGATTTAGCATTGACATCCAACATTTAAATAAAAACTATAAAAATGTTATTTATAATCTTCCATCTCAGTTCTTCAATACTATAACAATCTAAATATATAAACTAGAGCTTCCAATAACTGTATTGTATTTGTACTTCATTTCTTTACTGCACTCAAATTTTCATTGGTGAAACACTAGTTCAATTTTAATTCTTAAGATGGAAAAAATAATGAGGGAAGAACAAAAATATGTTTATTTGGCATGTGTTAGTTTGTTTGGGTTTTTTTTTGTTTTTTTTTTTTGCAATATAATATGGGTCAAAAAAAACCATTTCATTTCCCCAAATATAAAACCTAATTTTTTGGTAACACAGTTTCTCGACTGTAGGTTTATGAAACCAAGCCATTAAATTAATTCATAATTGTAAAAAAAAATTGTAAATTGCTAAATTTCACAAGTGTTTACCATATTGACCCGAAAATAAGCCACTCTTGATATAGGATGTACCCTTCACTTTGAAAGTAATCCAATACACCCTATTTCCTTTAATTTTCTAAATCTTCATAGTATTTACATATATTATTGCAAAGATTTTCAATTAGTTATCAGGGGTGTGCGAAGTCAACTTTTTCAATTCAAAGTGAAGTCAAATTGAATAATATTAGATAAGCCTGAAGACAAACCAAAGGTCAAATATTTAAAAAAATGTATAATATCAGATAAAGATACTATATTTTTTTCCTTTAAATCTAGGTATTAAATATAATTTACGACACCTACCTAGACCAGAATCGACTGGGCCAGTTTCATAGTCACACTCAGTATGCCTCGAGTGCAGCGCTATATTAAATACGACACCTACCTAGACGAGATAGATTGAGCCAGTTTCATATGTGAAACTGGTCCATTCCATTCGTGTTTAGGTTTAGGTAGGTTTAGTACAGCACAGAACTTTAATAGTACTATCTGTAGGTAGTGTTTGTCTAGATAAAGGGCACAGGTATAGGTACATGCATGGCTCCTTCATATACAAATCTTTACATGGGACTACTAAAACGCTTTCTACATTCTCTTCCCATCAAACCCTATCTATGACTTTGACAACATTTTTATGATCTGGCCTCACTCTGAAGAATCCTTGGACATCTTTCTAGATAATCTCAACAGTTTGAGCCCCTTAGACTTCACCCACAATAAATCACATCATAGTCTTACCTTCCTTGATGTTAATCTTGAAAATAACCAATTTCGCACCACTGTATATATAAAACCCACCTGTCACCAACAATACCTCCACTACCATAGCAGCCATCCTTCATACACAAAAAGGTCCCTACCATTCAGTCTTACCACCCGAGCCAAACGAATATGTTCAGAACCCGATGATTTAACTGAATATTGTAAACAACTATCCACAGCTTTCCAAAGCAGAGATTTAATAGACAATAAAATCGCCAGACCACTCTCCAGGGATGACTATGACCCTTTAAAAAAAGTTGAGGACATCCCTCTCACAACACAATACCATTCTGGTCTACAACTTATCAACATCATCCTTAAAAGTGGTTACAAATTCCTAACCAGTTTCACCCAGACCCAAAACCTTCTTAGTTCACCCCCAAGAGTCAATTTCAAATGGCCACCCAATCTCCACAATATTCTAGTCCATCCCAAACTTCCTTCCACAAGAGAATCCGAGAAGAAAAACAGACTACCAAAGGTTCATACCCCTGCAGTAGCCCCCGTTGCAGCACATGTGGAATCCACCTACCAGCTACATCCTTCAACAGCAAAGTAACCAAATTAGAATACAAAATCCCTGGTTATTACAATAATTGCAAAACAAATAACTTAATATATCAACTACAGTGCAAATCATGTGATGCAGAATATATAGGCCTTACTACAGGTTCTCTCAGACATTGAATGAACAATCATCGTTTTGACACAAACCATAAAGATCCAGACAAGCCTGTACCTATTAATGCTGGTACCCACAACCAGGACTTTCAAACCTGCTACATCACCAAAATATTAAGAGCATTTCCCAAACAGTGCAACAGTTCTCAACTTAGTGGGAACTGGCCCACCAATGGATTACCAAATCAAGATTACTACCAGGGCTCAACAGAAGATAGTTCCTTTCTTAATTCTTTCTATACAACTAACATTTTTCAAATTATTATTATTATTTTTAAATATTTTTTTATTGTCATTATTATTATTATTATTATTATTATTATTATATTTTTTTAATAGGTCTATATAAATACTAACCATAGCCAAGAAATGTATCTTTACTCCCAAAAACAGTTGGTACAATGTGTTTCTAACAGATTTTCTTTAAATTCAAAATGGAGTAATCCATTGTTTGTGTTATTCGTACTCTATTCTTTCTTCGTGTTTGATAAAGGCAACAATGTCGAAATATTATTCTATTTGTGTTAAAATGTGTGTGTGACTACTTCTACTATAGAAGACAGAAGAAAGGAAGAAGATGTCACCTTTGTGCATTGGATTCTTCCCACATATTTTCTCTTTCCCTAGATGGGCTTTCTTCGTCAAATTTACCCTTAGTAGTGTAAGAGCATAATTATTTTAAGGTTTATTCTGGCAAGAGGTTAACCCACGCTTGTACATTTCCTTGGAAGTCAAGAATGTCGGGTTGCCATCCTGCTGAGAATAGCATATATCTCATATAGATTGCATCCTATTGACGAGCGAGCCCGGTGCGATTGATGGACCTTCCTGGCTTGTTGGACACATCGAGATCAGCAAGTTTATGTAATAGTAATAACACCTTATTTAGTGATTGGTTGATTAAAAAGTAGGGGAGGAGCTTCACCCCAGTTGAAGAGAAGCCATGCTTGGTGCATGAGAGTCGTCCTCTAGCAACCACTGACTAAGACACGGAGGGAAAAAATGTGATCTGGTAGTTCACCCCACTGGAGGGTCGATTGCGGGATATAGGAAGTTTTGCGAATCCTGTTATCGTGCATGCTCCCTCGTCATGGGAGATCTACCCGTATACCTATGTAGTAGTTTAGTCATCTGAATCGATTAATAAATATAAATTATTGGACTAACACTCGAGTCTCACTCCCCACAAACCACCCATTCCAACCTCTACCGCTCAAGGTCCATTCCAACCATGTAAGTCGCTACGGTGTCGCGATAGTGTTGTAGTTAGGGTTGGCTATCGGGCACCCAAATAAAATGGGGAACGTTATAGTAGTTTATTTTTCCTTTTTCTTTAGTTTTATCAATCTCCTTTATTATAAAATAGAATAACATTATAATAATGGAAAATGATAAAACTAAAGAAGAAGGTAAATTAAACTAATAAGAGTAAATTTGATGAAGAAAGCCCACCTATGGAAAGGCAACAATGCCGAAATATAATTCTTTTTGTGTTAAATGAGTGTGTGACTGACCACTTCTACTATAGAAGACAAAAGAAAGGAAGAGGTGGTCACCTTATTTTGTGCATTGGATTCTTCACACATTTTCCCTCTTTCCCTCGGTCGGTTTTCTTCATCAAATTTACTCTTAGTAGTTTAATTTCCCTTTTTCATTAGTTTTATCAATTTCCATTATTATAAAAGTATTTAGCCATTGGGCCACCTCATTTTTAAACATAATAGAATGACAGTACTAATATACAGCAGCTAAACTCTCTTAAAACATGTGTGCAAAGTAGTAGCAGCTGTCGGCCATTTTGGCTCTAAGCTAAATTTTTATTTATAGAGTTAAATTACGTTTCTAAGCTAAGCAGTTAATTCTTTTGCAATGAATATAAACTATGTCAATACTAAATGCAGTCATATTTGTTACATTCTCTCTAAGGGTGCAATTGTATGCCGCACAAACGTTTTATAAAGATTGATTTGGGTAAAAAGTGTTACCTATTTTCGGGTCAATCTGATTCTTGTAGCTTTATGAAACATAATTATTTCATTTTTTACAAGTTACAAGTGAATTCTCTTGTAAATGCTTTATGAAACAGGCCCCAGAAGCACAAAAAAGCTTTGGTCATAAACATCCGATACAAATGTAACTGTGAAAACATGCCTAGTATTTTGTCTCTAAGCTTTCTACACCAGCATTACCCAGGCTCTCCAAACTACTTTGTAGATAGAGAGCTCTTTAGGACACTTTCACAAAAATGATTATGTGGCACGATAGACTAAGAAATGAATAGCATAATTTATTCATGAATAAACAGCCAATATTATATAATTTGTAAATATTTTATAAAAAATAAAATATAAAAACAGATTTTCTACCTTAATAATATATTGTTTATATTACTTCCCATAAGTAATTATTTTTTCATTCACAAGAACAATGAACTAGATTCAAAAACAACAAATCTAACTCTTTGTCGAGTTTGTTATACACATGTTTGTCTGAGAATGTGTGTGGGAGGGTAAGGCAGGGTTTTTTTCAACTATTTTGACAAGGCATTAGCAGTTTATAAACTACCCCCCTAAGAGGTTGTTAACCTTGCTCACTTTGCATAGCCTTGATGAAATCTTGAATTCGCTGGATCTTGAATCGAGTATTTGCTTCGTTTTTAAGAAGCTCTTTGGAGTCGGCCGCCTGAACCTGCAACCAACATCTAGAAAATTATAAACGTACAGTGGCCTCTGATATTTAGCTCATTTAAATGACAAACGTTCGCTCCTTGCAAGTTAATGTGAACTGTTGACGTTAGAATGATCTTTATAGTCTTGGTCTGTAGACAATTACACATTTATTTCTTGACACAAGAATGGCCTCTCAAACTCGACAGGAAATTACAGCACAAGTCCTGTTTTCCCCAAGCGTGTAACTTTTGAGTGTTTTATTCAGGATTGGTGCAGTGATTTTATTCCTAGTATTGATATGGCAATGTACCATTAGCCTTCTAAATATATAAATTAAACAAAATGTGGGAAAATAGTTCCTGTTAACCAACCCAATAATTAAAAACAATGTGATACTCTAGTCCAACATTTTTCAACATGTGCCATAGGAGTTTGGAGGATTATTAAAAAGAGAGAAAAATTTTAAATTCATGTTTAACCTAACACAATTATTATACTTTTAGCTACTGAACGTTTAAACACAATCTTAATTCTAATTATTTGAATGATAAAATCTCCATAGCTCGACCATTTTAGCACCTTGTCTAGTGTGCCACGAGTTGAAATGGCTGAAAATCGCTGCTCTAATTAACGAGTAAAATGTGAAATATCTTACCGCTAAAGCCGACCTGAGCACGGCGGCTCTCTGCTCCAAGCCGCTCTGTTCCACATGCAGATGATTGTTTTTCTTGAGTTCTTCTAGCTTCACACGAGTTCTTTCTAAAAACACATGCATAATAAAATAGAAACAAGTAAAAACTCTTTACTAGTTTGAAATTAGAAACTGTTGAAACTTTTAGTTTTGATTCTAAGAATAAATTTTAAAACTTTATCAAGTATTTTATTTATTTAATAGTGGTGTTCCAAGCTTCGAAGTGTCGAAGGTCAAATCTCCTTAGATTTCAACTTTGAATATGACACCCATAATAACCTTTGAACATATTCTCACCAAATATGACATATTTCAACATATCATTTATAACAGCTACTAAAGAGTACTACACGTTGTCAGATAAATGTACCTATTTAAGTTAAGGCTATGTTGGTGAAGTGCAGGGCCGGATTTCCCATTAGCCAGTGCCAAGGGCCTACAAATTGTTTAGGGATTGCAAAAAGATAATAAAAAGACAGAAAATCTTCCTTGAAGAAGAAGGAAAAAAAGATTGTGAGACAAAAAATAATGCAACTAGAACTTTAAAATGATATTTCAAAATATAATTTCACCCATGTCTAGACTACTAATATTATTTCCTTAAAAAGGTTTTTTTTTTATTCTCGCTGCAGCAAAGTCTTTAATAACATTCTCAGAGTTCATATTAATGTCAATGCACTTAAGAGCCAAAGATGATCTTTGAATAGTTGAGCGCGTACACTTCTTGTCTTATTGGCCAGGCATCAGGTATTTTTAATTGGAAAAAAATCCCAGAAAGCTGGAAAATGTTTTGATCACTTTATTTTGGGGGTCTTATTAGCATACTAATTTTTTCACCTCGTGCGAGGTCTACGTTCAACACAACAACGGAAAAGACATGCTAAAATTAAATTTTCTTTAAATATCTCCTTTTAAGCTAGTTTAACAGTAAAAATAGTTAATAGCATAACTAAACCAAATCAAAGTTTCTATAAAAGTGTTCCTAAGCATATTTATCGTGCGAATGATAGTTTCGAAGCTATAGCCATAGCCAGGTCTGCTTTCACATTAACTATTTTCCACTAAGGTATTTTGATATAAAAAAAGAAATTGTGCCTACATAAGAAAAGAATCTGTGTTGTGTTTCACCCCCAATTATTTAAGTGTAGCTACATTTTTATTATCAAAACAACTGTGCGCATTGATTTACTTTCTGCCACGCAAGTCAAGTTGGAAACAATGGGGCTAGTTTAACCACGTGGTTTTCCTCTCCTTTATACAACATGTTAAAATGATATAAACTATCAGGAAAACTGCCTGATAGTGCTCAATGCTCAGGTCTGACATGGTGGGGGAGCCTTGGAGACCTGTATATCTAGTGTGGCCTTACGAGAGCTTGGGGCTTAAAAATGGAGGGTAGGAAGGGGGGCAATGGAGTAAGTAACTTGTCAAGGGTCATAGTTATTTATGAGTGGTTATCAGATCAACCTGAGTGTTGTTTAGCAAAGAGCCACCAAGTAGAGATTACAAGGGTGTTAAACTAAAGAACCTTCACGAGCTTTCAAACCTAGAAAACGTTTAAGGATACAAAATGGGTGTAAGCTTTTTTATTTTTTTCACTATGCCAATGATGTTTTGTTGGTTTTTTGCATCGCGTCTTACTACCCGTTCAGGTTATATGCCTATGTACTGATTACACTAATGGTTTAGGGATTAGGAGGGTTCAATTGGTGGGAAGTGCACCCGCATTTATGTGTAATGTGAGTAGAGAACCAATTAGGAAAAAACACCTCAGTTCACCCAACCGGGATCGAACCCCAATTTTCCCTGTCTTCAGTAGTCTAGCCTAACAGGAGAGTAGCGCATTAGAACATGCGGCCACTGAAGCGGGTCCTGCCAATAGTTAAAATTTATAACATCATTTTCAAAGTTTCAAAGTTCAGTTTGTTTTATTTGATATTTTTGTTCAAACTGTTACCATTTGATTCGATAAAAAAAATGCTATTTACACAACCTATCGATATTATTATGTCTATAATTATAATGATGTTATTATAGTACTTTATTATTTATATTATGTTTAATAATGTCAAGTCTTACGAGATTAGTTTTTAAAAAAATATTTTTTTATTCCAAATCTACCATATTGGCCCGAGTATATGACGACCCCCCTATTTTTCCCTTGGCTGAGCAAAAAAAAAGGCCTCAAATGTAAGACAACCCTTAACCTATTTTCTCCATTTTCACATTTGTTTATCTGTTTTGACGATGTGCCGCATTTTTCTACACTATCAGGCACCATTGGAAAAGATAACAATATACAGTAATTAAAACAGCACTAAAATATATTATATTTATGTTGCTGTAAGTAATTCACAGAAAAAACAAACGAATATAGCAAGATAATCAGCAGGCAGCCGATGTCACGCACCATGGAGAAAAGAAACACTATTACTAAACACTGATTCATGCAACTAGTCGCTACACAGCAGCACCATCATGTTACCAAGCGCTTACTAAACGCTCACCAAGATCAGTTCTTAGAGTGCGTTCAAATGTAATGTCAGAATACCACATCGCTGCTGTACTTCTATGACCAAAATGAAAAAAAACTTTGATGTAATGTTTATGTTAACGTTTTTATGCGTGAAATACCACAATAAAATAAAAGTTTGTGATTTAGTATTCGTGTGGAAACATGTTGTCATGCATGATTTACTAACTTTAATAAATAATATATGCAGCTTTTCACAAAAATTAAGTTTGAAATTAATAACACAAGACGATAATTTACATGTGAAATAACTTAATAAAATAAATTTTTATAGTTTCTTACGTGTGTAAAAACATGTTTTGTGCTGGATTTATTAGCTTTAGTAAGAAATATGCAATACAAACAGCTTTACACAAAAAGTAAGTTTAAATTAATATGATAAGATGCTAGGCTGCAAATATAAGACGACCTCCTATTTTTTGCTTTCGATTTTTAATAAAAACTATTGTCTTATATTCGGGCCAATACGGTATTTTAAGGCATCATTTTTATAGTTCCCTAAAGTGTCATTCCTGTCCATTCCTAATTTAAATAAATATATGTTTAAGGCACTTTTATTTTACACACACAGTAGATTCTCGACTTTACAGGTTAATAAAAGTGAGGAAATCGTTGGCTCATCAAAAACATTGCTAATCTTCCTTCAAAAGCAAGTTTATTTAGAAAAATAGTTTATGATGTTTGCCAAACTACAAGGCCCAATGGACCCCTTCAAAAATCTGCAATGCCTTAGTTAGATCATATGTAGCCAAAAAGTGAAAAATATTTCAAATGGACCAATAATATACAAGCCAAGAACTGGATAAACTTTGCACGAATAATCAGGCGTTTACTTTATGAACATAGTTTCCTCACCTGAGATGGTGAGCGATGTTTTCTCATCCGAGTATGAGTGCACTATTTCCTCCTGGCTACGAGAATAACACTCAGGACAGCTTCCCTCGCTGTCTTTAGCACAAGATTCGTGGTAACTATTCACACAGTTGGTGCAAACCTTCACATTGTCTGTAAATAGGACACATTATCAAATGATTTTACTTCAGATCATAACGAACAAGAGGTGAAACTTTACAAATACCTACCATATTTCACCGCATAATGGCCACACCCTGTTTTTCAGTCCATAAAGTTGGTCTAAATGGTTACATCACATAATGGTCGCACCCTGTTTTTTCAGTTTTGGCTTATAAAATTTCACTTCAAAATAAAGAATATTAAGGTTATTAAAATTTTACCTCTGTTACTGTCATAATATCAGGTCGTATTATATTCCAGAGCATTTATGTTTCATGTTGAACACCTCAAAAATTTAGAGTCGTATTTTATTTGAGGCCGTACTATATTCGGGCCAATATGGTAATCATTTTTTTACTAAACTGTTTTTGGTACAAGTTCAAGGTGCAAAATGTATTGTGAAGTATGACTTAGGTATAAAATGTAATCTTCTGTGTCAGTGTTTGTGTCGAGTGTGTTCCCTCTTCTCTCTTTATGTTTGATAAAGGCGACAATGCCAAAATATTATTCTATTTATGTTTAAATATGTGTGTGACTACTTATACTATAGAAGATCGAAGAAAGGAAGAAGATGTCACCTTTGTGGACTGGATTCTTCACACATTTCTCCTCTTTCCCTAGGTGGGCTTTCTTCATTAAACTAATACTTATTAGTTTATTTTTATTTATTTTTATCAATTTCAATTATTGTAAAACTAAATATTAACATTTTATGCAAAAATGTATTTAGTATAAAATTCATGCATATATTTAAATGTTAAATTAATGGTCTGAGGTTTGGTTGTTAAGTTTTTCCTATAACTATGTTGGGGCTAAACCACCAATGAACAGATTTAAAGCTATAAAACAAGAAACCCAACCAACATAAGGCAATGTCTCAATGAACTTCAAGTCAACGTCTTGTGTGCTCTTGAAGACAAGTTATGAACCGAACATAAATATCTTGGATAGCAAACACGTTTCAAAAGGATAATAGAAAAGATTGTGTAATTTTTTTATTTTAACATTTATATATATTTATTGTACTTTCCCCCTATAAAGTGCTACTTTCAATGTTTTTACTTTAAATCAATGAGATTAATATTGTTTAATACAGCCAATTTGACAATTTAATAAACTTCACTTCTTTATAATTTAATCATTATTAAAATATTTACAATTTTATTTAAGTTGTACATTCCATTATATTCAACACATTTTGATTTTTAAATACTCATTAAAAACATAAATAAGAGGTAGCACACTGGTTGGAAAAGTCTCGCCATCCCTGTTCTAAAACATGGCAGCCGTTTTCGCAGATTTTATCAGTTTTTGCAGATTTAGAGGTATAAAACGCGTCACAAGGTAGTTGAGTGAATTCAAGGATATTCCCTATGTCTTTGGAGCTTAACATTAGCTGTCACGGTTCATATTCTAACTATTGTAGTATAATTCTTAAATATCGGTTTCAATAAATTCGTGCTGTGCGGGAATGTCATTTTGACTTCAGGAAATTTTCGGGCGGGAAATAACTATTTCCCGCGGGAATGGGATGGGAAAAAGTTTTTAAATGATTTTCCACTTTAGGATTATATATATTTTTCAGCTTTATAATTTTAGTTTAAGCTTAGCTTTTCCATTAATTTCAATTTAAAAAATAAAATAATTTGATAGTTGAAAGTGAGTTAAATGTAGTGATAGATGTCAGCAATGTTTTGAATAGTTAGGAATAAGGATAAAAACTCTGATTTGGTTGCAGTTATTGGTATGGCCAATACATTTACCTTCTATAATCTTGTGGAAAATCCTGAGAAATATATATTTTCCCGCCCGAATTTCGGGCACAACCATTTTCCTGAATTTTTTCCCACACAACCCTAAAATAAATCGATTCTTCAATTCCAGCCATTAAAAGTTAGTCTGTTTGGTCCAAACACGGTAGCAAGAGTTGTCAATTACCAAGGTTATGAAGATAAGAATCTAAGTGTCGAATTGAAGCTTGATTAGGCCTATAGATTCTTTTAATACAATATTGAAACCTGTAATAATGTATTTGGACATTCCTAGGGTAAAAACATTTTTAACATGTTTTATTTCCATTCCTCCTTTTCTTAAAAATGTGGTCATTTTAAAGATAAACCAAAAAGGGTTATGGGGAAATTTTTATTGGCTTTAATAAACCTAACTAGACCAGAGCAGTAAACATGGGAATGTTCTTTTTAATATCACTTAAATATATCTTTGTTTTAAATTATATACAGGAATTTACAAGATTGTTTTAGGCTAAGAACAGGACTTTTGATATCCATTGGGGGCAGCCCTGCTCTAAAACAAATTCCCATTCAAAATTTTGAAGAAAAAAAACTATTTTTATATTTCCGAATCAAAAATATCCTTAAAAATTTGAGGATTAAAGGAGCCCATCCCTAATAAAAATAGTATTCAGCAATATTTTTTCCCCCCAATATTAAACTCACTGTTCAACAGTGTAAGAGAAAAAATAGCTTCAAACATTTATATAACGAGAGTGCTATATTATTTCATTGAACATGGCTAATTTTCGAGCTAAATAGATCAAATCAAGTTAACAACAATTGAATAAGTCATAAATATATTAATGGGAAATATTATCAACAATTTTAGTTCTAATAGATCATTTGACGTTCAAATAAAAGGTTGCATGCAATATGACTAATATTATATATTGTAGCTGTTTAAAATTTATGATGGGTGAATAAAATTGTTTTTTAATTCAAATCTACGTTTTATTTTTTAAATCTTGAAACCAAATCTTAAAGTGTTGGTAAATGCTACAATTTACAAGTATGTAATGTGCATGTGACGGGTTTTTTACATTTTACCGCTCGTCTGGATCAAGAAGATTTCCTACCCTCAATTGGTCTTCCAGTGATGAGGACAGGGTTCAAACACTGCCCGGGTGTACCGAGTGGTTTTTACTGCTCAACTTTATTAAATAAAACAAGTATCTCAAGCTGTATAGTACCTGTTTTCCTACAGATCTTGCAGAGGGGTTGGTTGGAGCTGAGTCGCTCAATGATGAGTGACGAGGGTAGACCCGGGATATGAACCGAGGATGACGCCTGCTGAGTCTGAGTCTCTCTCGTGGGGGGTGAAAGCCTTTTGATATCTATTGCAGCGGGTGATGATCTTTTGACTTCACTATAAGATTTAGACACACCCGTTGCCAGGTAGTTGCTTTTCTTGCGCTTCTGCTGAAACAAGTCAGTAAAACATTGATTCATTGTTAAAATATGGCAGCACAAATTATGGATTGTACTTATAATATGTTTTAACTTGGCAATATTACAAAAACATTGAATTTTTTTTATTAGACTCACGCGATCATTCCCGCGCCCACTGGTATACAATACTATTATAGCCTAATAATACTGGATGTATTTAGGTGGGGCCAAGACAGTAACAGAGAGCCTTAACAGAAAACTTACACATAGGTCCCATGAATCGCCATAAACAAATTGCATATGGTTGGCAGTGCTGCGTTTTTTCCTCTCTACTCTGCGATTCTGAAGTTCTGACAGGGCTTCTCTGGTTACCAACCCTGAAAAATAACATTAAATTACATGTAGTTTGTTTAAAATAAAGTGGAACTCTTTTGCCACGTTGAAACCATAAGACTATGCAAATATAATGGTGGAATAAAGTAATTTTAGAACATTTTTAATATGTCTCCTGGGATCTGGTGATGATTTATTTAAAAGTGCTTGAAAAGAAATCTTAGAACATTTCTATAGATATTAGGTGTTTAAGGGTAATTGGTAGAGTTGGGAGAGTAAAAGTTTATATTTTAAACATACAGGTAGAAGTTTTATAACTGTACACTAAAAAACAGACCCTTAGGGCCAGTTTAATAGTCAGAGTGAGAACGCCTCAAGTGTAGCGCTACACTAAATATAGAATTACTCTTACAGTACCTAGACCAGAATGCGAAACTGGCCCATTCCATTTGTGTTTAAGTAGGTAATATCATGTATTTAGTGTAGTGGCACACTTGAGGCGTACTCACTATGACTTTGAAACTGGGCTTAAGTTTGACCAGAATATTTGTTATTGGGTTTAGAAGATTTGATTCTTACCGACCGCAGACATGAACTCAAGTTTGAAGTTAATGTTTGAAGATGATAAATCTTTTGGGTGGGTGACATCTTCTCTACATTTTCTACTAGTTTCATGATCTGGAGTGTACTCTTGGGAATCTTCAGAAGTGGAAGACAATAATATAGTCATTGAGCTGTGGAAAAATGTTACCCAATATTAGTTTTGAATGTTTTTACAGCTCAGAGTTTTCACTCCTATATATTTTAAAGAAGAAGAGTTGTTTTGTTATTAATGTGGGTTTTTTTCTTTAAATTTTGTTACTATCTTGGTGTTAAAAAGGGTTTTCTAGTATTTAAATTGAGACAAGGTTGCGTTATCAATATTTGTAATCACAGTTCTCCTTTAACTATTTGTCATAAAAAAAACAGCCACTTTAATGTGGATTGTTTCATTTAGCTTAAATTTTAATGTGGATTGTTTTATTTAGCTTAAATTTTGTCAAGTTACCTTCCTCATCCTTTTACCCCATATATTAGCTGTTCTGCTTGAGTCATATAGATAAATAAACGGTATGAAACCCCCCACTGACTTTCTTTCTCCATTGTTTAAAAATGGAAATATTTACTCAAAACTCGTAATATAAGTGAAACAAAATAATATACACTAGCAAACCCGAACACAAATTATGCTAGACTTATGTAAACCATTTTTTGACTCCAGGTTTTAATATTTTATTTTTAAGGAATTAAAGTCCTCATTTGTATATTTGTATATGGGTCAACAAGGGTCAAAACTTTGTATTAAAATTTCGACCTCCGTTTAAAATTTTCAACATTTTATTAGAGGTTGTACATCTAATGGTTAACGCATTGCTATTAAATTCCTCATTTAAAAATGTTGACCAATAAAATAGGTAACTATTGACTCTAAAGTGATATAGATCATTGCTGTACAAACATTTCTCCTAAGAAGTTAAAGGAAAAAGAACATCAACATTTGAGAGACTTATTTATTTGCTTACTCAATGGCATTAGAAAATTGTTACATTAAACTTAAGCAGTATTTCTGTACAACTAAAGTGCACAAAATTGTATTAATATATTTGCCAATATACCAAAAAATGTTAGTTTTATAAAAAAAATATATTTCAAATAAAAGTTTTTTATTTTTAATAGTACTACAATTTTACAATGATAAGTTACTAAGTACCTCAAATAGGCGCGACGATATGGAAATTTCCGCTACTGTAAAGTACCCTAAAAGTAATTTTTCACGGGATAATTAAAAATAGCTATTTTGTTTATAATTTTAATCAACACATATTTACGAATTTTAATCAAAATTGTTAACAACAATTTTGAGAAAATAAATTTTTTCTCTTTTCACCCTTTAATAAACTAACTGCTCTTAATTTTAGGGTTAGACAAACACAGAGACAGACGACATTGCAAAAAACCCAGTGAAGTGTGATCTATTGGTAGAAGTGTACACTAAAATAACTAAACAAACCGTCCCTAATAATGTACTGTAGTAATATTATGACGGATACCATTAAGAAGCATGGGAAAGTAGCCGTAGCAATATTACGCCACCCACAGGAATCCCAAATCTTCAAACGTCGTAATATTACAATGTTAGCAGGCAAAGTGTTAATTAATATGAACTTTTAACTAACACCATACACATAAAGTAAATATAGTAAGAATACTATGGAATGTTTTTATTTATTTATTTTGTAGTCAACACATTGAAATAAATTTAAATTTTACTAAATAATTATTATTCTATCAGAATTGTTGCTATAATCAAAAGTGATATCTGCATATTCTATGACTTAACGTTTGAATATATGAAAGTAGTTTTTGTAGCTTTTGTGAATGTAACATACTTTTTGTTGTGTTCTTATTATATCTAAGCTTTAATCAAAACATCCACCAATTGAGTTCAAAACATTCTTATTGCACATCTACTACATTGGTCCTAAGGAACAATGTACTGTGTGAGTACACAGAGGTTTGAGGTTTGCACACACTACTATCACAGGGATATAGATCTGTCAACTCAACTTACTTGTCATTGTGTTTCCTGAGTATACTGGGAGGTCTGCTTTTGTTTGGGTAAGGAAGATGTTCTTGTGATGTTAGTGTGCAATTGGTAGAGTTGGCTTCTAGTTCCTTGCGTAGTTGTTGCACCAGGCACTTCTACAACCACAAGGTGCATAATATCTTACTAGAGAGGACACCCTCATCCGCAATGGCATAGAAATCTAACTCTATATATGTATATAATAGACATACTACGTATATAATATACTATATATATAATATAATATATATTATATAAAATAATGTTTGTATAGATAGGAGGAGAGAGAGTATATATTATATACATGGAGGTGGGAGGACGGGGGGAGGAAAGTGTATTTATTCCTCAAGAACACTCTTAGAATAGAAACCTAACAAATATTTTTGTCTCCTTTTCTCAAACTCACTAACTCATTTCATTCAAATAAATGTACTTTGTTACCATATTGATCATGAGTGGTCAAGATGTTGACCGTGATCCACCAGTTGACCACAAAACTGAAGATCGTAGCCGGCAGTTATTTTTATGATTAACATGAAAAGCGGTCCATTTTTCAAAAACAAGGAGAAAAGTAGGAAAAGGAAACAGGAACTTTGCTACAAACAACTCCTGACCTTAACCATTAAATTTTGGTAGGTACTAATGTCATAGTTAGTTGCGCGGAGAGCCATTAGATGCGCTTACTCCCTTCTTGTTCACTCGCAAACATTCTGGAAAAGTCAGTATAGATCTAGTCTAATCTAGCATAGAGTGCAGTGTCGCAGCTGATATAAATACATGTGTTGTTCAGGCTTCATCGTAATTATCATTCTTATTTTGTCAGTGTTCGTGTTGGCGCTCTGTTAGAAGTTCCAATCAAAATGAGTTTGCCAGGCAGTAGCAGGAAGAAAGCAAAAATGTATCACTATCACAGTGAATCTGAGGAGTTCTTATTTATTATGGTGAAAGATGAGTGTGTTTTCCTTATTTGTAACTCCAGTCTTGTGTTGCCCAAAAAAAAATAACACAAAAAGACATTTTCCAACCGCTCATAAAATATTTGTTACTACTTTTTCTGAGGGTAATGAACTTAGGAAGACCAAAGTGCTTGAATTGAAGGTGACGTTGAGTACCCTGCAGTCAATTTTTACAAGGACTGGCACTAAGTCAAAGGATGTGACTTTAGCGTCCTCCAAGGTTACTGAAGTTCTTATTGAAACAAAATATACCATTTGAAGATGGAGAACTTATAAGAGGTTTTTTCTAAGTGAGAGAAGTACTTTTAAATAGATTTAAAAATAAATTGGTGAAATCTATTATCAGACATTTCAATGTCACGAAACAATATTATGAGAAGAACAGAAAACATAAGTAAGAACATGGAGGGCCAGTTGAAGGAAGATCTACAAAAGTGTACTATTCTGTATCTACAGATCGATCAAGTTACAGATTTTACTGACACACCACAGCTATGTATTTTTGTCAAAAAAATTTTTTCTTTAAATTACATTTAGAGAAGAACTAATTTTTTTTTATTATGAATTAAATCTCAAATTACAAGGAAAAAGTAAATCCCTCAAAGAAGTTATGAATCTGATCAAAAATTTAAAAGAATCGAAATGTTTGGAACTCAGGTGAAGAATGGTGAATTAAAGAAGTTCAAATATACGGAAGAAGAGCCTGGATGTAAAACATTTGTTAGTTTTATGTGCCTTTAAGGAAAATTGGATGCTTTACATGAAGAATGTGAATAGGTACACAGAGTATTCAAAGTTGGATGACAATGGGACTTTAATGACATTTTCATTTAAGGATATGGAAACAAAAAATGTTAACGAACTCGCTTCAAAAATAGCAGAATTGGTGGATAGAGGTCCTGGTAAATATGAAGAAGAAATGGTGAGTTAGTGGACAGAAATTCTAGTAAAGATGAAGAAGAAATAGTGAAGATTAGTTGTGACATAATCCTAAAAACAAGACCTACTTAGTCCTGAGTTATTGCGGTTGTCATCCGATGAAATGTACCCCAATATTTCAAAACTTGAGTGTTTACTTTGGATCTACATACATGTGTGACTCAACATTTTCTACTATGAACATGATAAAATCAAAACAACGAAACCACATATTTGACAAGCATTTGATTGGTTGTTTGAGGATGGCAGTAACATTGTATGACTTGTAACATGACCAACTTATTTAGGGTGGCCACTAAAACTCTAGAATAAAATTCCAGCATAATTCTCATCTTTCCTGACAAATATAATTACTTTTCTCAATTTATTAAAAGGCTTTTCCTGAGGATTAGATTCCAAATTTCCAATTTCAGGTTAGTTAATTAATGTGGTCTTGGACAAGTAATTAACTTACAACCTCAATTATGTACTAAAACACTATAAATTACTTCTAGATGAGACTTTGTTAAAAACAATTCCTTACCATCTCTGGTTGGGAGGCTTTGCCAAAAGCCACCACCATAGGTAGGAAAGCTCCCCCCCAAACCCTACTTCTTCAATAAAATATTTATCGTATAGCCATAAAATTACTCTACATCCTTATCACACTTTATATTAGGAAGCCATTATTCCACTTGTGATGAGTGCTCAACTACAAAAAGAGAGTAGGCGGAGTAGTATGTACACAAATGTGCTACAACTAATGGTGGTGGGACATTATTTGTATGGAGGAGGTGGGGGATAAGGGGGGTTGGGGAAAAAAGTTGTCCCCTCAAGTAAGGAGAACATTGGATGCCGTAAGATGCTATTTAAACTGATCTTGCCCCATAAAATCTTTGAAATTCAAATATTCTTAGAAGATATTTAGTGACACCTAAACTGGAAATTTTCTGAAAATTCAATATATATATCCAAAATATATTTGAAACAGTCTTCCGAGCAATTTTTTGAAATTTGAATACCCTAGAAGCTAATTAGAGTAGTTTACCTCTGGATATGTTTTGAAAATTAAAAAGCCTTTCAAAATGTGGCAAATAATTGAAAATTGCATGCCTTTAGAAGCTACATAGAGTTGTCACCTCCTGAAATTTTTTTAAAATGGCATCAGAAACAGTTTGAAATGGTTCTTACCTGGCAATTTTCTCTAAAGTGAAAGCCTCCACAAGATATTTGGAGTTTGAGGCAAGGCCATCTTTCAAATTCATATTCTAGAATACCAGAGGGGAGTGAAATAAATCTAGAGTGGTCAAATTTATACCAGGAGAGGGGGGATTATTTAGAGGAAGAGGGGAAATGCCCCCCCCCCCCC
>CABFWB010003200.1:0-18249 GCA_902151455.1 Timema bartmani | reverse complement strand
AACTGATATTAAATAATATCTCTCACAAGGCACACTTGCAATATTTACATAACATTTTATTTTGGACACTTCTTGAGAATATGCACGCCTGATATCACTTTACAATACCCTCTAGTGCAATATCATTGGCATTCTTTTCTTTATCCATCCGGTGCTAAAAATTCCACAAAAACTCATTATTTTCACAACATACCACAAATAAGAGTGTCTCCTGCACAACAATCTTTTAGTTGCCGCCATTTTGAATTGTCTACTTGCATTAGTAAAGTTGGAAGGTGACCAACTTTTTCAGTTGCAAGTGGACTTGCATGTTAGTACTTAGTAGCTTGCTTGTCTGTTTACACGCTGCAAGTTGTGCGCGCGCAGCCAAATTAGTGGACTTGCATTAGCCAACTAACGGGCCTTAAGGGATGGAAGAAGGGAGAGGGGGATTATTAGGCTGGTGGAGAGACAAACAGTTGGGAGCCACGTGACTCAATGTGCTCATTATACAAGTGAAGTGCTTGCAATGAAACATTTAGAGAGGGTATAAAAATAGCTACTCTACCATTTCACGGCGAACTGCCGAATAATTTTAATTAAACTTAAAGATAGAAAAATTAATTTCGAATTATTAAAGGAGTGATTTTAGCTAAAACTGTCCAAGCAAATTTTAAATTATTATATATTTTGAGAGGTGTCCTAAGACAACATTTAAGCCAGGCTGAAGATATTGTTACTTTAACTACAATTTTCATCATAACTCAGGATCCCATAGGCATCCCATTTTGAAATTTTCAGTTTAAATATATAATTAATAGTTAAGTAACAGGTATTATTTTCAAAAATTTCAAAAAACACTATCACAATTATTTTTTCAAATTTCTTTTTTAAAAGAGTGGGAAAAAAAAAATATTGCTAAAACTGTGCCGAGTTGCATATCAGATTAAAGCCCATTTCAAAATGAGAAAAATGAATCAAAAAGCATAATTCTAGCTGCAATAGAACAGAAATTAATAAGAATTGAAAAATGTGGTGTGGGAGAAAAGAAATAAGAAATCGATTGATATATTCCAGTCGCACATCACCCTCGAAATTTACAAAAACTGATCAATTTCAACATTTTTGCATAGTAGAGAAAAAAAAATTATATGCAAGTTGAACTTCTATTATAGCTTTAGATAATCACAAGGAAGATAAGTAAATAAAAAAATCATGAATATTTAATCATTGAGCTTAAAAAACACAATGTTTACATGAAAACAGCAAATTTTAAATTTTGTCATTTAAGTGAGTATAATAATAGTAATGAACTATAGCATTATGACAAGAGTTTTTTACTCCTTCTTTTCAATACTTGCTAATTTAAAGTCTGATTTGTTGTAAAACTTAGGCATTATAGATCTTGACAGGAGAGTTGTTCTCATTAATCCATCCCTGGACTTAGCTCCGCAGACTTTCTGTGACGCTTCTGTCACCAGCTTGACACGCCACTCAACTGCTTGAGTGTGACAAGGAAACAAGTTGGAATTCCAGTCAGATGCTGTGCCTAATTGTATAATTGATGTAATGTGCTCATCACTTACTCTTCGAAACAAAGGGGGTGGCGATATTTTGCACAAACTCCACTGAATCCTCTCAGTGTACTCCGTAGCAGCGAAGTTGAGTTTTGGCATCACAAAGCTCCAAATTGTGTTTCCCTTAGGAGTTGTGTTTCTTGCCTTCAAAGTGCATCTGAGTCCTAGCTCTCTTATATGCTTTCTTTCATCTACAACTATACTCAAAGCAAAAAATGCATTACATTCAATCACTGGGTCTAAATTGAAGTAAATGTTCAGGTAAGTACTGCGATGTTTTAATAGCTTAAAACACATGCTTAGGACCATCTGTAAAGTACTTGCTTTTCTTGATAATAAACCACACAGACATGTAGGACTTCAAGATAAAAAAAAATTATTATCTTAAGTTTATCCGAAGTATTTATTAAACTTACATATAATCTGAGAACTCTTTTGGCTGTAGTTAACCATCTTGATTGTGAATGAGGACCGGGATCGCGAATAGACAAATCTTCTGGACATTTTCCTGATTTTACTGCATTACTAATGTCAAACAGGTATTGATGATCTTTGCTAAGAACTTTCCAGTCGATTTCAGGAATCAAGCACTGAATACTTTAAAAGTTTATCACTGGAAGTGTTTTACAACCACTAAACTGTGTGACAATTGGACCACAAAAGAATGTAGGCCCGGTAGTGTCACCATCAAGGCTTTGAAATAAGTGACGGAATGGCAATTTATTAAAATGAAGGAGACACACTCCCCACTGTAGTGGCCTTTTCACATGTAGTTCAATCAAACAAATTACTCCACTTTTCCAGCCAATGTTAGTTACTGTACCGTCACACCCAATTACATCTAGTTCGTCAAGAGAAATCCCAAGTGTAGACAAATGAGAAATAATGCTAGAAGCAATAGCACTGGAAGATCCTGAAGAGGGCGAAACATGGCCAATGTATACCAAACCCGGTTCTTGAATAAGGGAATAATGTTGTTCTTTTTCAGTTCTGCAAAAATGCTTCAAATGTAGCTGATCAATCACTAAAGTTTTATCTTTTCTGCCATCAAAGTAGATTCCCTTAAGCTCTTCATTTGTAGCCTCAACCTGTAACTCAGTACGATTACACTCTTTTTCTCTTCTAAGCTTGTTTTTATCAACTATATGGGTGTAGTCACTATTGGAAACCACACCAATATCTTGAAGTAAACTTGAAGCACTTGCTACTGTTGCACGATCAGCTACTCCATATCGATCACTAGTCAATGCAGTTGATTTTAATTTAATCCGCAACTGCCATGGTGATTTAACGCTTGGCACGAATTCCCCATCGTCATCGTCGTCTTCTTTGGGCCCATCAGATAAATAACTTTCAGAGTTTAAGTCTTCTTCGGGTACCATTGTTTCCTCTTCAATTGGTGTTGAACATGAAGGCCGTGAAATTTCAAATGTAGGCCTAGTTTGCTTGAAGTCACTTGCCCCTCTTTTGATTCTTTGGGTCAATTTTTTTGTTTCTTGTACATTCAAATTTCCAATTTTACCTAACACATACTTTCTTTGCATGTACACCAATTTAAATTCGACTTTGAGAATCTTCTTAGATTTTTCACAGTCACAGTTTATTGATATAGGGCACTCACACCAATCGAGGGTTTTATGGCAGTTGCAGTTCACAACAATAATGCAATTACATGCTGAGACATCAAAGATTGAAGACGATTTTCATTTGAAGTTTTCGATCTTTTCTTTGAATGTTGCCTTATTCGTGTCACAGTTGTATGATTTCCTCAGTTTATAGTAACTATCATGATAGGCATTAGTTAGCTGCACAATCCTGTATTCTGAAACAGTTGGTATTAATGCTTTGTCAAACACTGATTTTATTTTCTGCGCTACTATCGCTGAAACTTTGTAAAAACTGACACACTTGTTGTTAGTTTCCAAAGCTAAGTTGTAACGTTTCTGAAAACAACACTTGAGAACATCCTCATGAGTTGGAAGTTTATTCAGAACTAAGTCTCTTGGATAGCCAAATAAAGGGCACTCAAACGCCTGTCGAGTAATTTTCTTAGAAGCTTCCTTCACACTAATGCCTCTGTAAAAATGAAAACGACTTTTAAACAAACACATGTTAAAAGCAACACGAACTGCTACCAGAAAGACACAAGACAAGACAACGCCGCACCAAGGTCAGTGGCTGACTGATCACATGATCAAACTGGCGGAGCGTAAAGCAGCGGGGGATTGTAGGTAGCCGTAGGTAGGAGTGGAGGGAGGAAAAAAAGGCGTCCAAGGACACGCGCCACCTTGCTATTAAATCCACAACAAAAATATCCCTTCATTTAATTTAAATTCAACACATTATGATTATGGGTAAAAAGCACGAACAAAACAAAAAAGCCTTATTTTAATAATTTTAGGTTTTTTAAGTGCATTGTGCGACCAGCAAATTAAAGTTTATAAATTATTTTGATGCTTACAGTTATTCATTTAGCCATCTTTTAATAATTCCACACTATAGCGGTTCGACTATATTAGTTTGACGTATTTTAAAAAATGATGAAAATCTGTTGAATTTCAGTAATTTTTACAAATTTCGAAGGTGATGTGAGACCAGAAGATGTCAACCTATTTTTTATTTATTTTTTTAATCTTACTTATATGTACTATAGCTAAGTTTTCTGTGGTATAGCGAATAAAAAAATTCGGACCATCCTACCGACTATATGTATAGTTTGCTCACCAAAGAGTCTTCTTTCTGCTTCAGTACCATCACCTAGAAAAAAAAAAAGAAATAAATTAGATTTTCTATAAGTAGACTAGTTCTAAAAAAAATAAGTAAAATAAGTAGGCCTTAGGCCACTGTAATTTTAGATTGAGGATTTAATAACACGATGTTATGAACCAAAAATAATAAATAAAACCTTTGTGAATCAAAAATTAATCATGTCAATTTCCTCATGTGTAAATATTTCCATCTAATATTTCAAAATATGCAATATAAATGGAGAATAGTATATTTGGCTATGCTGTCTGCAGTTGAAATAAGGTTCAAACAGCATTGTGACTTATAAACAAAATGAAAATAAGTCTTATTAATCTACAAAATAGCTTAGAATTAATATTTGTGTCTACTGTCTGGCCTACATAGTAAATAGAATATTTTCGCATATAACCAAAACAATACCGACTACAGTACAACTAAAATAATGGGACTACTTTGTTTTAATATAACACTAAAGTGATGTTCAGTTTCTTTTTAACAGTCAAAAATAAATTATTTCCCAATTTTCTCTTCAACATGTAGACTCTCGTTTCTCTCAAAACTCAACTACACAGTTTGCTTGTTCGATTCACACTGTGCTCTGCATCCAGGATATCTGCTTATTTACACTAATGTGCTAGAGATGAATAAGGTGAAATTTAAAGAAAGTGTACTCATATTTTCATGGAGGAAGAGTGGAAAAACTACTTATCTACAATAGATTAGGTTGCAAACAACACCCTTCTTGTCAGCGGCAAACCAGACAATACTAGACTGGTGCCTTTGTCTGCATACCCACAGGTGCAGGTGATTGTATGTCACGTCATTTAGAGTGCTTAACTGTTGTATAAGTCCTTGTTAATTTTTGGTATGTACTTAAGAAAAATTAAATTACTATCCCCATCACTATCATCATCACTATCATCATCATCATCATCATCATCAGACACAGAAGCTCATTAAGTAGTTCATCTAACTTTTAAGATAAGGGACTTAGTTTGATTCTTGGCATGGATGAAAAAGTATCAATGATGGAATTAGGGGGTTTCTCTTTCACAGTGATTAATTAACAGCAGGATATTGTATTTTTTCTTGAGTTAAATTAGTTTCTAAATCATGTGCAGAGTCTAAATATTCAAATCTTCACCATTTTTTACCCATCCCCAAAGTCTTAGTTTGTGAAATCTCAAGTCCTAGAACCTTCCTCTTATTATTAAATATTAAAGATTAAATTGTAAGCATGGCTGCTCACTTAAAATTATGAATATTCCAGGTGGAAGAGCTGGAAAAAATCTTATACTTGCAGGGAATAATGGTGTTTACTGAAAGCTAAACTAAGCTAAACTAAGCTAAACTAAGATTTACTATGTTGTTTAGGAAAATAGAGGACCATATGTTTCAATGTATTGGTTCACAGAGAATGTTAAACTAAGCCAAGCTATAACTTGCTAAGCCACGATTTTTNTTTTTTCAGATTGCTGGTTGGGAAATTTCTCCAGCTTACATCTTCAGCCATCTTACGTAGTGCATGCGCATAATGCAGCTTGGGCAATGTGTTCAACAGATGCTGTGCTGGATTGTTGAACATAACTAATTGGTGTCCATCTTTTCAATACATAATCTTTAATCACGGTTAAAACTCATTTCTAATTAATCTTAAGTAGGTACATATGTAGTTTTTAAATTTGTCCTCGTCCACTTCTAAGTCTCACTGAACTAGATGGTGAAGTTCATCGAATGTTTCCCACTGCGGGGTTTATTTTGTGGACTTAAATCTGTCCTTCACTTCCATTTTCTTCTTCTTCCTAAACAGCTGCTGACGGCAGCAGCTCCTCTTCATTGGTACCATCATCTGAGCTCCAACAAGACATTTTGGAGAACGCCATAACTAAACTTCACTAGAGCAGACCAGAAATAAACAACACTAAAGCTTAGCAATGAGTGTGAAAACAAACTTACAACACCTTAACACAGTATAGCATAGTTTTGCTTAGCAGTCTGTGTGAAACAGCCTTGAAGTATTGATAGCGACTTGTGATGGAATTTTAGATTTGTCAGGTTTTATTGAACTGTAGAGTGATTAATAAGTACCAAGAATTTGCTACGGTATTTACCGAGCATGTCTAATTTGTTTTATAAAATTTCCGTCAGTTCTCATTATTAAACCTCAAGACCATAATTTATCAAATTAATTGTGATCAAAATTTATAATTACTGTAAGTTTGGTGTGTGTAATTGTGTGTGCATATACTTCAGCACGCCTATTAACACTAACAATTATGTACATCTCTAAACCTGTAAACACATAATCCTGAATATGAAGGTCTTGTAACATGTTGCAGCAGGTTATAATGTCCATATCTACACTCACAAGCATGAATCACTCAGTCTCTAGCGGTGAATGGATGTATTTGGTGCCACGAAGAGAAAATTAGGGATAATGTTATGTCAAGTTCATAAAAATGGAGTGTTCTGTTGGTGTATTTATCCAAGAAGACTGCCACAACCATACGTATAGAAAAGTAGGCATGCACAAAGATTCGAAATGTCGAAGCCAAAGGTCAAATCTCCTTCGATTAGATTTCAACACCACCAATAACTTTCGCATCTTCAAAAAAATTTGAAGGAAGAATAAAACTTTGATGAACTATATTAACCGATTTGATATATCTCACTAAATATTACATATTTCAAGATATGGTAGTTTTATAACCGCTACTAAATGGTATTTTAACACAGACTAGTAATTAAATAACAATGGCCATAACGTAATGTGAATGTAATGTGAAATTAATGTGAAATAATATAATTGTTTGTGTTGTGTTGTGTGTTTATTTTGTTTACTTATAAAAAGATAAATTTAGATATGGTATGTCAGCATGAATAATATGATGTGCTTTGACCTTTTCTCCACACCTTTATTTTAACCTAGATGTACGCCTACTTAATGGTCGATTTAAAAATTAAAGTTAACGTTATATGACAACAACAAAAATCCTATCTTCGACTTCAACTTTTCTTCACATATTTTAAGCTTTGCTTCGACTTTGCTTTGCATTTAAAAAGTGACCTACACACGCACATCCCTATAGGAAAGTCAGTAAGGATGTAACTAATGCCATCACACGTCTTATTTTGGCCTGGATGTTGAGTGACGTTTCTTTGCTTCTGCCCAAGGGAAGAATGCATGTGATGAAGTAGGAAGTATGTACTATTAAAAGAGAAGGAACAAAAAAAAGCCTACAAAGAGCCAACACAATCAGATTCAAGAGAGATTTGTGTGATCTTAGAAAAAAATATCTTGGATCCAAATGTGATCAAATTATATTATTTTAAACTTTACTGATATTTTAGTTGGTTTAGTCCAAGGCTTTTATTAAATGTATTAGTTGTGATGTTGAAGTGGATTATATAATAATATAAAGTATTTCTCAAAACCAAAATTAAATTCTACTGGCTGCAGTTTACAAATTTCTATAAAAATAAAAATTTTACATAAATAAGTTAAACATAGTTATTTTCCCATCCAAGGATATACCTCCAAATGTAGTAGGTCTATTAAGTAGAGTAGAGAAATACTACCAAGAAAAATAATAATTTGAATTACATCTTAGCAATATTATTGTCATACACTGTAAAAACACAGTGTTTTGTAAGTTTGGGCAGTATGGATTGGTAAATACTTTAAAAAAAGAAGCATGAAATGTTAATATTATGTAAGATAAGAGTTAAATGTACTGCTATAATAAAAACAAGGTTGTAGTTGAAGTGAAGTTAGACTGCACATTTGCTTGGTAGGCCAATGAATTATTATTATTAGCACCGCGTCTTACTACCCGTTCGGGTTATACGCACTTACGCTAATGTGTAATGGTAGGGTGATTGCGAGATGAAAATGGAGGACCTACAGTTTAACGTGGAATCCGAACCACGGTGGAGGCCTGGCATTCCTCACATTCACAAGTTGTGATTAATACACGTCTTGTCAGAGGTGAAGGAAGGGTTCGGCAATCAGATAAATCTGTGCCGGGACCAAGGTTTGAACCCCGGACCCTCAGCACAGAAGTCTGACACCTTACCCATAGACCACCAGGTCACCAGGCCAATGAAGTTGCATTATTAAATAAAGGAGTTAAAATGAAATGATAGAACAGTAAGCTAATCATGTGGGGCAGTCGTGAAATTAAAGCCAAAATTTTAAAAACCTAAACCATAGCCAGGGATAGATTGGGCCAACGGAACATATCCTGGTGGGCCAGTTTGTGTTTGGATGCCACAAGCCCATAGCCAGGGGTGGCTTGGGCCACCGGAACATATTCTGGTGGGCCAGTTTGTGTTTGGATGCCACGAGACCATAGCCAGGGGTGGATTGGGCCACCGGAACATATCCTGTTGGGCCAGTTTGTGTTTGGATGCCACGAGACCATAGCCAGGGGTGGATTGGGCCACCGGAACATATCCTGGTGGGCCAGTTTGTGTTTGGATGCCACGAGACCATAGCCAGGGGTGGATTGGGCCACCGGAACATATCCTGGTGGGCCAGTTTGTGTTTGGCTGCCACAAGACCATAGCCAGGAGTGGATTGGGCCACCGGAACATATCCTGTTGGGCCGACTTGTGTTTGGATGCCAAGAGCTGCAAATACTTTAAACTATTTATAAAACTATTCATTAAATTCTGAGGGATTGTTTATATTAGCATAAATTGTAATGACTATTGCTTTCAGAAGTTCTAGTAGTATGTATGAGTGTGGCCATAATCCTAATTTGACATCATTTGAGAAGATCAACAATGGTAGTAGGGCTACTATAAAAAATGTAAAATTGTCTTATATTTTCTAATCGGTATTGTTTAGGCCATACATAAAATTTCTTGAGCCAAACATTAAAGTATCGTACAATTTGTTTAATGCATACCTGCAAATTATTTATTAACTTTGTAATCTTCACAAACACCGTGTAAAAGCTCATTTTCCAAACTAACTATACCAAAAATACATCCTATTTTATTATTGTGTAACCAAAGAGAGATATTTAAGCTTATGTCAGTAAAAAGTAAAATGTATGTTTTACATCGACTAAGTAACTTGAGAGCCCATCTCACAGCCAATAGGCTGGTATATTAGATCATACACAACTACGCTCGAACCAAAATTCACAATAAAGTGAGTGTTTCATGATTCTTTATTTGAAAACAGCAATTAGGGATCAGTGAAGGGTTTTTTTTCATTAAAAATAATATAATATAAATAATAATTATATTAAAATAAAAAAACTTTATATATCCCAAGTTTGCTGGTGTCAAATAACTTAATTATTATTACTGCATTCATTTTTTCAGGTAATATGTTAAAACAGTTTTATTGGTCTTAATCCCACTGTTTTCTAAAGTACCATAATTCATAAAACGGAACCACAATGTGACACCTGGTTCGAGCTGTAGAGCCTATTGCCTAGTTGTATGTAGGGTGAGGCATTGGCCATATTAGCTGAGATGGTCTATTGTTAGTACTATAATCATAGAGGGTGGGGGTAGTAGGCAAAAATGGAGCATTTGAGGAGTTTAACCCCCTAAAATCTCCCCCTCTTCCCCAGCATATGTTTGAAAGTTGGATTGTTACTTGTCAAGAAATGTTTTGGAAATTAAATTTTTCTACAAGCTATTTAGAGTGAATAGAACTTTTTAAATTCACCTTAAGAGAAGCTATTTGAAGTGGTCCTCACCCATAACTTTTTTTTTTAATGGATACGATACTCCTAAAAATTATTTGGAACTGTCCATTGAAAATTAGATGTCACTTGAAGCTATTTAAAGTGTCACTCAACTGGAAAAGTTTTGAAAATTAGATTCCTATATAAGTTATATGCAATGAGCCTTCCCTAGAAATATTTTGACATTTGGACACCCCTAGAATCTATTTAGAGTGGTCCTTGCCTTGATAATTTTTGAAAATTAGATGCCTCTAGAACTGAGATAACCAAACTAACTTAAGGGGCGTTTAGACTATGCCTCTTTTCAAACATGTTGCATGCAACTAGGAGCACAGGAGATGCATGTTGAGGCATGTGCCTGCGCATGCCCCAAAAGTAGTTGTGCGCCTTGCTGCAAGTAGGCGCAAGTGCTCCCAACAATATTTGGGTTTTATAATTATTGTGTAGTTGTTTATAGTTGCGTGAACATTTTTTTTTACAGTGATGGAGTGGGTTGCTGAAAAAATCAGTGAATTAATCAATGATTATCAGAAACATCCATAGTTGTGGCGGTCATCACACACCGACTATAAAAGTTGTGCTGAGCGTATAGATGCGGTATAGTCATTAGGTGAAGCGTACAACATGGATTCTAAGGCTGTGTTGCTTGGTTCATACTTTCACCGGAAATATTTGAACATTAAGAAGAAAAGTGATAAAAGCGGTGGGCCTATGTCTGTTGATGAGACTGTTACGTTCATCGTGGTCTGCATACAAACATCTGCTGTTTATAATTGAAGAAGGGGGAAAAAGAGGAAAAGATACATCTCTAAGCACACTAGGGCATAGATTATTATTATTATTATTATTATTATTAGCACCTCATCTTACTACCTGTTCGGGTTATACGCACTTACACTAATGTGTAATGGTAGGGTGATTGTGAGATGAAATGGAGGACCTACAGTTTAACGTGGAATCCGAACCACGGTGGAGGCCTGGCATTCCTCACATTCACAAGTTGTGATTAATACACGTCTTGTCAGAGGTGAAGGAAGGGTTTGGCGAATCAGATAAATCTGTGCCGGGATCGAGGATTGAACCCCGGACCCTCAGCAGAGAAGTCCGACAGCTTAGTGCTAGACCACCAGGTCACCACTAACGCATGAAATGAGACACAAAAGTAAAAACAGGTCGGGTTGCATGAGGAAAGATGCAAGAGGCACCTAAAGAGACATACCTCTGCACATGTAATGTTGCATGAAATAAGGCATAACCCAAGTCTAAATGTATCTTTACAAGAAGACCTAAATGAAAAAAATGAAAATTTTTGGCAGGCCAAAAACTTTTATTCATTAATTTTTCTTTGAAATTCTTTGAAATTCGTTAAAAAAATTAAAAACATATATAATAGACTGACATGAATAAGTTTAAATACATTGAGTACTATAAATGAAAATCAAAAATACCTTATTGGCATAGTTATGTTTTAAGTTTGTTCAGAATATTTGTATGATAGGGTGTGAGATTAGAGAAAATGTGAATGAGCTTCCAGCATTTTTTATAATATAGACCAAACTGTGAGAAGGTGATTCTTAAGAGAAGAGAGATGCTCATCAGTAAGTTGGTTTATAAGATCACTTTTCCTAAGTTTCATGGTTGAAAACATTTATTCTCATGAATATGAGGTTGCAAATAGTTTCATATATTTTTGAGCCTGCAGGCCATAGTTTACCCATCCCTGCTCTAGAAGTTATTTCGAGTAGTCATCTCACTACAAATTTGTGAAAATAGGAAGCCTATAGAATCTATTTGGAGTTTTATGCAAGACTATTTTTCAGCTGCATAGAAGAAGTAACCAGAAGGGAGTAAAATAAATTTAGAGTGGGCAAATGTAAACTGGGGGGAGGGGAACTGTCCCACCTCTTCTCGGTTTTGCCAACAATGATCCAAGTAGTGTCGCATCTTGTTCCCATTAAGACCTAATCTACTAACAATAAAAATATAAATAGTACTTCACTAAGTATAACCCACTGCATGTGTTATGAAGAACTTGCAATGCAACCACGGTATTGATGCATGTATGTTAAGTTAAGAGCTGTTATTAATATCACATGTCCATACCACCTTAGTCGTGCTTTCTCTATCCTGTCCTTGACTGGTTCTTTCTTTACTATGTCTCTTACTTTCTCATTTCTTAATCCAGTCAAGTTTTGTCACACCGATCCTGCTTCTCGGTTATCTCATTTCACTCGCCTGCATTCTGCTCTTATCATGTTCCTTCATTACCCATTACCCATTACAGTGTACACCAATATTGGTAGGTAATAGGCCTAATTATTTAAAATTTGAAAATGTATAGTATGGTGTTCAATATTTTTTCTATATTAAATGAAACAATGTTGAATTTAAAAAATGTTCTTAAAATGATTTACACTTGTAAATTCCAACCTATTCAATAAAAACCAATAGAGGTGCTTCCTAAATGTGTACAATGAAATCGATAGCTTGAATTAGGTGTGATTTTTTTTTATGTATTGTATGTATTTTGGTAACTTACTGTAGTTACAGAGTCACAACAACACAAAGAGAGCACCTCCATTCTAGGCCTATGCTAAATTATTATTATTTTTATTATTATTAGTATGTCATTAGCGCTAAATCTTATTTGAGATTGGCCCCAAAACCTCGTGCTTCTCTTCGGTAGCATGGATAAGGTGATCAAGTTGTTTGGTTTATTAACGTCATCACATCCATGAAGTGTTTGAAATTTGAAAAAGTTTCCAAGATCTTTTATAAAAAAAAATGTTTCAACTTGCAGGCTATAAGTTTTTTTGTGTGGGAAAAAAGTTATAACCAGAACTCGAAGTAAATTTTGAGATAGGTAGATTTTAGTTCAATCCTAAGCTTTAAATATTTTTATTTGTCTTTTTGTGTTAATATCAATTGCCAATAATACAATACTATACATAGTATGGTACTGTAGTCATTAATTGCCAGGCTACTTTTGACATTTGTTTAGTAATAAGCTTAATTTTACACAAGTCACTTAAAAAGAATTTATAGTTACGAAAGTAACATGAAAAAGCATTTTCAATCCTGTGGCCAATTTTTTCAAATAAGCAATTTTAAATCATAAAAAAATGGTTAAGTGGAAAACTAACATTGATTGATAATTTTTAGCAAACAGATCCTATAAAAATGAAACAATAAGAAAAGATAGTGTTTATTTATCTAAGAGGATTCTAAAGAAATAATATGTAGAAGCATTGTTTGGGCCTATTTCATGTTATTAAATAATATAATTATATAATAGCTGTAAATTAAACATAAGTTGTAGGTAAATCAAATATAAGTTGTAAATCAATTGAACTGATTTGGTATTTTTGTTTAAATGAATTAATATTTTCCTTTAGCTAAAACAATCCAAATCTTATAATTCTATTTTTAAAAACTATGAGTTAAGGATATAGCCCTACTAATTAAATAGGTTTATGATTGATGTGCTAGTTTATTTTAAATAATTTAGTTTGCTGTTTTATACTTATTATTTTTTCCCCTATTTACAATTTAATTACATACAGTAATATATTAACATTTAAGTAAATTATGTAATTTAATACTTTATATAACTTTAAAACTTTAGATTAATAGATGATGTGACTGTTTAAAAAATATATCAATTATATTGCCATAACAATACTAAATCAATACTTTTACTTTGCATTTGCTAGATAGTAATTTTATTTAGTCCCTAACTATTTTAGAAATGTTGTATTCATGAGAATTAAAGCAACCATAAAGTTGCAAATCAAATTGTATGTTTGTTATGCTTGTGTATGGCTGCTTAAAATGCTTACTGTATCATAATAATTCCTTTTTTGCATTTCTTTCAAAATTGCGATACATTTTAGTGACTCCCGGTACGCAGTGGAGTCGATTAAAAAATTAATATGGACACATGCGAATCAAGTTGAATAATTTTTAATGAGTACAAATGAGATAAGTTTAAATTAACATGGAAAGAAATCAAATAGTGTTCTTATTTATCATAGTTTACATAGTAAACTATTTAAAAATCAATTATATCACAAGTGAAAGGTCAAACATTGAAATTACAAAAGTATTTTAATCTAACAATAACTACCTTGTTATTAACAAACTCACCTGATGATTCCGTATTGCTAGTTTTAGTTGATTTTGAATATCTCTTATGTTTTCTTGAAGAGTTTTAGATATCTCCATGATAAATTTATCATTAACTTTCTTCGCAAAAACTATATCATATGTAAAAATAGTTTCTCGATAATTTATTATTTCCAATAAGAAGGCTTCTTCATTTTATAGCCAATCAAAATGCAACAAAAAAGTAACTTGATAAAGATTTGTATCTGTTTGAGTAGGGTTACCAACAAGAAAACATCAAAAGTTGCTAAGCGATTTTCCTAAAGTTTCTATAATAGTCTTAAACAAAAAAATAATGTTTCCAACTCTCTTGTTTTACATCTACTTTCGAAGTTCAGAGGAGTAACATTGTCGGAGAACTAGAGTAAGAAACATAACCGATAACAACAAAGATGAAGAACACTTGTTGGGCAGAAGCTTGCTATCCTTTTTTTAAAGCAGTTGGGATGTTTAGCTGTGGGAAAAGGAAGAGGAGAGGAAAGAGTATGATGAAAAGACAGAAAGACTAGTACTTCAAACAATTTCTTGCGGAAATCAATAACTTCATTACGTAGCCTTTGTAGTGTACTGCATCTCAGTTAAATACTTTAATATTAAAATGGGTACGGTATATGTTACAAGAGAGTCCTGTTTTTGCTATACTGTTTGTTACATAGCACTTTTTTTTCCCTATATTACAGTATATTTCTATAAAATGGGTTTACTAACGTTAGAACAAGCCCTGATTTCGAGAAACATAAAATTGTTGTTTGTTTTATAAACGCTATTTTAAAAGCGTATATTCTTTTTTTTAAAAAATTTTTTAGAAAATACGTAAAGAGAAAACTTGTTTTAGTTCCTGGAAGAGTTTTTCAAAGAGTTAACTTTAATATTACTATACTCTATTATTAATTGTTTTGCTCCGTGTCTGACTACTCGTTCAGAATATCCACAGACCTCACCAAAAACATCAAAAAGTAAGGAAGAGGAAGGTAGAATTTAATAAAATGTTCCCTTATTTACGTTAAGGGAAATTGGGAAGCTATTTAGGAAAAATGTCAATACAACCTTATAGGATTCAAACTACAACCTCCCTTTCACCGTAAAACCAGACAAAACGAGACTGGCGGATTTAACAATGGGTCTAGTGGTGTGGGCTCTAGTTTACTATACACTATCACTTAGAGTCTACAATAAAGACTGGCACTATGCTACTAATCTAAAATTAATATTCCGAGTAATTCGTAGCATACACTAATTGCACAGAATTAGTTTCGTGTTAATAAATTCAAACTGAAGGAAGAATGTAAATACACAGTTGACAGTAATATCACACTGTGAAAAACTACTCTCAGTTCACTCATTTTGGATTTTAACTTGATCCCGAATAAGAGAAGAGCCTTTTAAAAATATTTAAAATAAAAACGCCTTCTGTGGCCGCATGGTATAAGGCGTTACTGTTGCAATAAACTAGATTGCCGATGATGGGGAGATAAGGCTTCAATACTGGTCAGGTGGACTGACGGTGGTTTTCCCTAAATGGTTTTCCACTCTCCCTCCACGCAAATGGGGGTACATTTAATCTAAATTCAACCTTCCTGATCTCTAACACATTAGCACAATAATTAATACTGTTCATAGGTGTCTAAACCAAACGTGTAGTAAATAATACGTGGTAATAAAAAAAAAATTTTGCAACAATTACAAAAATTAATAGGCTTAGTAGTTATTTGTAAATGTCGCAATTTTTTGCCTCTTTCTCCATCTTCAATTCTAAAAAAAAAAGTTAAAAGTATATGTTAATACATTGATTCTTGATTACAAATATATTGAACTGATTGTATTTTACTTGAACTTATTTACAGTTCATTTTTTGTTGTATATTAATTACTTTACACTGGTGTTGATCAAATATGTCAAGGACAGACTGATATATATTAGTATATCAATGACTTAATATTACACTGGAGGCTGACTTGCACAGCCCTAATGTATCCCTGGATAGCCTAACATTAAATTAAAGATTGCAAAGCGGTTGCTTCTCTCCACGTCTGAATTATGATTATAAAAAAAAGGATTTAGGAAGCGTGCACTATTGTAAATTTGTGTGGTTGTATAAAGAAGTTTTGTTACATAATCGCACTGTACATAAAATTAATAAATATGATTAAAATAAGAAAATATAATTATTATTGTAATATACAAATTGCATACTTAGACAAAGTAAATTACTTCAGATAGTATCGTAACTAAGACTTTTGTTAAATTGTGATAGTCCTATACAAACGAAACTGATGTTGGAAAATGTTGTAACATACTAGCCAACCAGGAAAAGGGATTTTTTTTAAATGTGGAAATAGTAGTAATCCCAGTTGACAAGATTGTACAAGCGAATTTGGATACCTAGTGTATTAACACGTCTTTATACTACCATATTAATTAATAAAGTGATAAATATTAAAAGTAAAACTCAAATAGAACTCAATACATACATTAAAATTGTTTTTACAACAATGAAAATATTAAGGAAAAAAAAAGTTTGTTAAACAAAAGGGCGCAAATGGTTTCACAACAAAAAGTAATGTTAGAACCATTATAGACTATCTTGTACAGCTTTAAATGAAACTTCTGGTGTGCGCGCATGTGCATATGCATAAGGCACTATTTGAGGTTGGCTCACAATTGATTTTTGTATGCATTCACGTCCCATATATCAAACGTTATAACGTAGGGCCAATAAAATCAACCACTGAAGTAAAGATTTATGTTTATCTTCTAGTGATAGGAATCAATAGGATCGATAAGATAGTAAATTAAAAGGCTATAGTTTAAATTAAGGCTAGACAAATTAGCTTAAATAAATAAATCGTATAAAAATACTCGTAAAAAAATTAAATCTAACATAATTTAAAATTGTGCCTGATTCTTCGAAACAGTTCGCTCATCCTGTTATTAAAATGTTATGGTTGCAGTATCTATAATAATGGGGGTATGGACGCCAGAGATGAGAAAACATTAATTTTAAATGACAAAAATGAAGTAAAATGCCCTTAGAGGTGTGCGAATGGTGCGGCCACACAGGACCCCATGAATTGAAAGGCCCCGCGCTTGCTTAGGTGACAGAAGGAAAAAAAACCAGTTGATGTGCGCTCACATAGTAGACTTCCTGTATAGGCGAGCTATCAAATACTATCAGAGTGTAAAAAAAATTGATTTATTGAACAAATGAAGTGAGTTCTCCATTTTAACCTCGCCGATTTGCATTTGTCTGTCTAGAATGAATATAGGTATTTATCTTTTAAGGAATTTCCTGATACCTTATAAGGCTGTAAACGTGTATATAGGTGAAAACTACTGTAATAAGATTAAACAATGATTCAGTTTTTAATTATTTTTAGGGGGTACGTGGGGTGAGACAGGTAAATGGGGGGCCCGCAAACGAAGTTTACCCAAGTACCACGTTTGTTAAGGACAGCTCTGATATAAGGAGGAAGAAAATGAAGGAGACCTCTTCTAAATAACTTCCTCACAGAGTTGAATATTCATAAAATTGTCTGTAGAGATTTGGAGTGGTCCTTTGAATACTTTCACAACGGAAGTTATTTCGGACTTAAATGCATCTGAGTTGAAACAATCGCTTTATATGCATAATAATACGAAATAAAATAATAGTTAGTTTTTGCAGTCAACATAGTAGCTATATTATTATTTTATTGATTGTATACTATATATACAAAGTTGTAGCGGTTTATCACATGATTTACAAATTTTTAATAATATTAAAATAGTTATAATAGAGTTTGTAACTCAGAAACTGTACGTTCCAATGTGGTCCTACCATAGATTGTTAATAATTTGAATATAATTTTAAAGGAAACTAAGCTAAAAAGAGAAATGAGATTTTAAGGTTATATTATAATTTATATAGATTAAATCTAATTACCCCGGATTAGTTCTAATTAAAACTATATTAATTACAAAATTGTTGTTTCTGATACAATATAGGGGTATAGGAACGTTAGTAGATAGTAGGACCACCTAGTACAGCGCTCTGATTGGTCGGTTTTGGTCACGTGACCACGCCCCCTCGCTCT
>CABFWB010003199.1:39053-84785 GCA_902151455.1 Timema bartmani | reverse complement strand
TGTACTTTTATCACTACCTTATAATAGCTTGCTTTGTTTGCTCTATTAAATTCTTATGTCAACATTCATTTTAATCTTATGCTTTCAAGTGCTAACCTATTATGTCTATTTCCCATGTTCATGTAGTCGGTGTATTTAGTGCTAACTAAAGCGCCGCTTCAAAGGTTTAAAATATTATTGAGGAAAGGACACAGTTTAGCCTCCATCCCTGTTTACAAAGAACTTATGGGACCCCTGCACGTGGTTAAATTGCAAAGGGGAGTGTTTCATTCTTGATTCATCTAAATGTTTCATTTATCATCTTCGTCAGATCTGCATCGGTGGGCACGCATTCTAAATGTGGAGTTTATTTAGTCTGGTTTGTCATGACATCCGGTGTCACCCAGACTCGTAGTTGACCACTCTATCCACTTAACCATGGAAAGAGATACACCTCCCCCTCCCCTCCAACACCAAAACTTCTGTGTATCTGGAAGAGTTACAATGAATTAACGAGTTAACTGAAAATCAAAAGTAGAGCAGAAACTTAATCACGTGACAAGCTCTAAGCCAATCACAAGATTTTAATTTTCATCATAGTTGTCTGCCCCACGTGACTTGAAATAACTTAAGCTTTCCTTTTTCTGCGCGACATCAGCAATAAAATATCAAAATCACACAATCGATGGGCATGAGCCCACAAAACGAGATACTGCATCTACTGATATGAAATGATTAGATATAACTCATTTAATGGAAAGCGCGTGTGTCGATCTAGTTCTGCTTTGATTCGTTTCGGGACACAACACAGAAATTTGAAAACAATCAACGCGATACTAATCTTGGAGATCATTTATCCATTAAAGTAGTAGTTCCCAATTACCTACCAGTCAAGGACCCCCCAAGAGGCTCTTTGAGATCGGCAGACCCCCCGTTTTTTCTAATAATTGGAATCTAATCTATTCTATGTATATAAAATACCCCCCCTCCATATTAATAATTCATGTTAGAAAACCCACAAAACTGGGAATTTGGCACGGTAAATCCAAGTCAAATGTGTTTTTACATACTTTTATTTCTAAACTAACTCTAGTTGTAATAATAATGAATATAATAATAATAATAGTTAACACAAAAAAGGTTAGTTAGGTTACATGAAAACTTATTTATTGTGAACAAGTTCAAATTTATTCATTTGGGCCTAGTATTAATGAGATAAGTGAAGCCCCTTCTTTTTCCCTATCACTTCTTAAAGATCAGGTTGGGGGCTGGACACTTTGACTTGAAAATCAGAATGCACGTAGAGTCTATTTCTATATTTGTTTTTCATGTAGCACTGCGCAGGTGGTTGAGGGGGAGGGAAGCTTTTTGTTGATTAAGATTAGGCCTACTGTTGTTTAATTATTATTTTAACTTTTTATTTTGTTAAATTTTTGCGGTTATCGTGGACCCGTTAGGAACAGCTCGCAGACCCCCGGGGGTCTACGGACCACCTTTTGGTAACCACTACATTAGAAAGTAAAATATTTTGGTAATCAGTTGTTTCTAGTTTGTGTTGCAAATAATCATGCTAGAAGAACGAACTAGGCCATGTGTAATGAGGCGGCATTAGTTTAAAATAAAGCTAATTTTAATGATATATTTTCGTGAATGCTGATGCATTTAGTTTTATCTAACATTCTCATGACTAAACCTACTAATTTAAATGGTTATTAACACTTATTTTATAAGCTTTAGTTTTAAAAAATTTTCAATTTCCTTTGCAAAACAAAAGTTGATACTTAACTTTTACCTTGAACAGTCTGATTAAAAAAGGTGGGCTGACATTTCATACGCCGGACACATTATATGATTGAGACGGTACGAAACAAGATGTAATATTCATGTTTTTGGTCCTACCCATTTTAAGGTGGACCTTCTTGGTGGACGCATGGTCTAAAGCGTCAAACTAACAATAGACTAGATTGCCAATGACAGGGAGATCGGGGTTCAAATCCCAATCGGGTGTATTGAAGGTGGTTTTCCTAAATTATTTCCTACTCCCCCTCCACGCAAATGTGTTTTTTTATTACCGTTAGATTTAGCGTTTTCTCAAAGGAATTTTAATACTCAAATAGCAGCTAAGGGTACTCTAGCTTTTAATAGCTATCCTGTAGATTTTTTTCTAGTGGTTAAAACGCATTTTGAGTGTTTTTTATGTCATTTATTTATTTATTTTAGAGTAATCTAGGTGATATGTAGGTGAATTAAAATTAATTTTGGCATTTGTGGCTCTACTGCTCTTTACAAATAGTCTCTTGCATCAGGGACTTTGTCACATATTTTGAGCATGTATTCAATACAATAACCCTTATACTTTATTTGCTATGAGGCCTTTTAAAAACAAAAATCTCCTTTATTTATATCATATCTAGAGGGAAATTAGATATTTGTAATCACTTTTGATGGGATATTGGTTATATATGTTGCTAGCACGGTTGCAGACGATAACACCATTCTAAGTGTTACAATTTGTTTCGATGTCATTGGCTAGACATTATTACAACAAGCTATAGAAGACAACTACAATCTTATCTCCAGAGTCGAGCAAGACAATACAAATGTGACGAAAGTAACAACAAATCAAGAAAAATTGCGTCTATTTTATGCTAGTAGTCTACCAACCTACCAGAACACTGTGACACGTTTCAAACGCCAAGAAATTCACTGTTGTTTAAGAAATGGTTTGCCATAGAAAAAAATATCACTCACACGAGGTTTCAACATATCCTCATTGAATTTAAATCCTTATATTTTAATTTTTATAATTTTAAAAAGGGGAAATTAGCTCCTTCTAGCATTTAACGGTGGGCAGGGCATGCAGCGCGAATGAAAGAAACTAAAACCGCGTTCGAGGTATTGATTGACGAATGGGAAGACCTAAGCGGAGATGGGAGAATAACATAAGAATAGACCTGAAAGAAATAGGGTGTAATGTAATGACGTGAACTGGATAGAACTAGCTACGTGCGGCAATGAACTTTTGAGTTCCTTATGCTGGAGTAAAATATGAGTTATTACAAGAAAAAACTGTTTTGGTAAAAATAAATAAAATATTAATATTATTAGCACCGCGTCTTACTACCCATTCGGGCTGTACGCACTTACGGAGGACCTACAGTTTAACGAGGGATCCGAACCACAGTGGAGGCCTGGCATTCCACACATTCACAAGTTGTGATTAATACGCGTCTTGTCTGAGGTGAAGGAAGGGTTTGGCAATCAGATAAATTTGGGCCGGGACCGACGATTGAACCCCGGACCCTCAGCACAGAGGTCCGACACCTTACCCCTAGACCACCAGGTCACCTATAAAAATAAAATATTGTTTCAGTAGAAACATTTATTTTAATTTTATAGATATAGTCATCTAAACATTTCTTGGATATTTGTCATGAGTATATTGACACTTGAACATCAACATTTTAAATTAAAAGAAAAAAAGTTTTGTTCAAATTCCAGGATGCCCATGACAAATGTTCAAAAACTGTTGATATTATTATTTGTGAAAATTAAATTTAACGTATATATTGAAGCAATATTTTATTTATTTTGGTCAAAAATATTTGTATCTTCTCGTTAAATTTAACGTATATATTGAAGCAATATTTTATTTATTTTGGCCAAAAATATTTGTATCTTCTCGCGATCCATCGGAGAGATCGTAAAGAAAAATCTATAATTTGGTGAATGTCGACGTTTCATGACCCCCTGAACTCAAAAAAGTGATTTTTGCAATGACGTATGTCTGTCTGTATTCCGGCCTCAAGACGAAACCATTTTAATGATCGGGCTAAATCTTGGTATCCAGGGTTTTATTAAGGTTCCCCTGAGCAGTTTTTGGAATTAAATATTTAACACTTAAATTATAAGAGAAAAGAGGGGGGAAAAAATCAATTTTCTCGAAATTGGCTAAAACTATTTTGATTAAAATTGGTATCTAGACACTGTTTAACACTACAAACAAAATGGTGCATCTAACTTTACAAGAAAATGGCTTAGAGGGTACTTTACTTATGTGGATAATTATCTCCAATTTTAATCCTATCTCTGCAACTATGTGAGATGTTAAATAACCCATCATTGCATGGCTGTAAAAGTAGTGAAAAATAAAAAGGACGTTTATTGAAATTTATTTTTATAAATTTAATAGTTTCCGAGATATAAGCAAATATGTTTATAACTGAGGTCTGGGAAATGGGGAATTGATTGTTACGCTGTTTGGTAAACAGTGATGTTCCTTTTTTCTCAATATGTCTCTGTAACAATGTATATGATTTCGTATATGCTCTTTTCCCATAATGTTTCTGCAACACTGTATACTATTTCGTTTCACATAACTTACGAGTGTTAAGTAAATATCTATACATTTAAGTAAAGGAGCGAGGAAAGTGTGTGCGGTACAACGTACCATTTTTTTAAAATATAAAAGCCGATCTTAACTCACGTCCTTTTCCACCTCACCTTAATCGTTTAGAACAAAGTTTCTATTTCTTTAGAACAGAAACACAACCAAACAATTCATTTGAATAAAATATTAATAATAGTTTGTGGTACAAGAAAGTAATCAAGTTGTTTGTTATCTTCCCTCCAGTCTACGTCCTTCGCAATAATAATCTTTTTTTTCAATCTAGTGGTGTAAAGAGCTAACGTGTGTGTGGGCTGGAGCGACCTTGCCATGTCCTTGAAAAACACACAAGGTCAATGACACCTGTTGCTCCACGAGACACTAGCGCCGCTGCTCAGGGAGGTAGGGGAGAGTGAAGAGGAAGTTGAAGGAGGGGTGAAACACACACATATGCGCGCGCTCAATGCACATGCACACACACACATACACACATTTACGGGAGAGGCGCGCAACGGACCACGCGGTTGCTCCAACCGGTCTGCTTTGGCCCGGCTTACTCCCCCTACCCCCTCTTCCCGTTGCCCTGTGAGGATTCGCGCGGTCATCTCTCAAGGTCATCCTATTTAGTTTTTATTTGGTTTATCCACGCGCAAAGTGGTATCAATTTTTTTCGTTGATAATAGTTTTGACAGGAGTTTTTTTTAAAGGTTTGACGCCCATTGGTTCAAACCGGATCTGATCGCAACAATTCTGAAGTAATTGAAAAAAAGAGTGTGATTAGATATCGCCCACCTAAACGGATCGGATCAGTTCAACCGGATTGTTTCGATCAAACCTGCTCAGAGGCAGTAGGCTATCAGCGCCTGGGATTCCACATGTTGAGAAGTCCGTGAACCCTTCCATTTTAATTTGCTTTCACCTAAAGGATAGTCAGATCCATCCAGGCTTTGAACCAATACATCTCATGGAGGGTATTGGTAAGCGCTCAGCGCTCTTAACTCGAATGGAGTGGGCCTGTTTCATAGCAGTACTCAAGTGTGGTGCTATACTAAATACAAGACATCTATCTTGACTCTAAAGGAATGGGCCAGTTTCGCATATTAAACTGGCCCATTCCATTCTGGTCAAGGTAGGTGTCGTCTTGTATTTAGTATAGCGCAGCACTTGAGGCGTGCTAAAGCCCGGTGCCCACGAGCGACGTACGTCATCTTTGCAATCGCGTCATGTGACGCTGCGTCTCAGCATTACTTTGATTCGAATGATGGAGTTCACACGGGACGCGAGGTCTGGCGTCAAGTTTGCGTCATTGTTGCGTCAAAACTAGTAACGCGGGTTTCTGCAAAACGCGGTGGTGACGCTACCTTTCAGCGTTCTGTCAGTACCTGTGAAGACAGAGCAGTGCACACGAACTGCGCGTGTCATTGTGACGGTAATCAGTGTGCAGTCAGAATGGAGGACGAAATGGACACAGAACTTTTATCATTGAGATGCGGGAATAGACCTGTCATTTGGAAGTCGTCCCTAGAAGAATACCACGACAGAAATAAAAAAAAAAAGCAGCATGGATGGAGACATGCAATACGATATATCCAAATATTGATGAAATGAAAGCCATAATGCTAAAGCAACTTGGCGAGTTCTCTCTCAATTTTTTTCTAATAATTTTTATGAATTGGGAAAACATATTTTCTATATACAGTGAAACTTCGTTTATAAGGACTAACTGGGACCATGTGTCATATAGATTACCCGGAAATTATAGTAAAAGTGCATTAAAACTAGATACATTACTACCTACCAATCATTTTCACAATAACAATTTATAAAATAATTGAAACATGTTACAACCACCATTTATTGATAAAATAATGAGTAGAGACCGGATGTTAGACAAAATGCCTATACATTATTGTCACAGATATAATAAATATGACTTATAAGTTCCTGTCGGGGTGTTAGGGTTGTGTGCAGCAAAGATAAGTTTGCCTATTTTTTCCGCTCCCGAAGTGTACTTATCACGGCCATGGCTTCAAACTGACTGAGACTGAGAGTTGCGTCCAAATGTGACGTGGCGTCAACTTAGCGTCACCAGACGCAGGTCGCTTATGTGGACTGCTTTTAGCGGTGACAATGCGTCACAGGACGCGACTGAAGAGATGACGCACGTCGCTCGTGGGCACCGGGCCTAAACCTGAATATGAAACTGGTCCTGATCAAGATAGGTGTCGTCCTGTATTTAGTATAGCGCCGCACTTGAGGGGTGCTATGCCTGAATATGAAACTGACCCATTCCATCCTGGTCAAGATATGTGTCATCCTGTATCTAGTATAGCGCCGCACTTGAGGGGTGCTAAGCCTGAATATGAAACTGACCCATTCCATCCTGGTCAAGATGTGTGTCGTCCTGTATTTAGTATAGCGCCGCACTTGAGGAGTGCTAAGCCTGAATATGAAACTGACCCATTCCATCCTGGTCAAGATATGTGTCGTCCTGTATTTAGTATAGCGCCGCACTTGAGGGGTGCTAAGCCTGAATATGAAACTGACCCATTCCATCCTGGTCAAGGTATGTGTCGTCCTGTATGTAGTATAGCGCCGCACTTGAGGAGTGCTAAGCCTGAATATGAAACTGACACTATAAGTCTTGAAGCAGGGAGGCTCAGAATTACTCGAAACAAATTTGTTGAAAAAATTATGTGCTTTTTTTTAAAGTCAAAGTAAAGTAAATAGTCGATCTATGTGGACGACTGGTTAAAAGTTTTGAAAATAAGTCTCTAGTTTGATAGTAGATTTGTGTTGGGTTAAGTAAGTTTTTAAGTCGTGTGCTTAAACAACCCGGTGTTTAGAAAGTTTCAGTAAACTAAATACAGATAATTTTAAGGTACACCAACACATGTTTAATATAAGACAGAATTTTAAAATAAATATATTAACAATCAGAGTCATGGAAATATAGACAGTATGACATCAAACAGTTCCAAAAGTTACTTAAATTACCTTTATGTATTTATACGTCAAACTATGTGCTGCGTAATTGTCCCTCTTAACAGTTGTAAGACTTTTGTCTGTGTTGATTGATATAATTTATATATCTATATCTAATTTAAAAGATTATTCTTATGATGAGATGAATATATAACATGTATAAAAAAGGACACATATATTTGAAAATATTATAAAGGAAAGTATATTATTTGCTATGCATTAATGTGACTAAAGGCCCCCTTAAAATGTCAAGTAAAATAATTTAATTCTACCAGAAAACGACTTACATTCTAATGTAACCTATGACGAGTTTAATGTTACACAAATATATCTATCCACGGCGTCTAGATGTTTACTAATTTAATAATTGGATATCAGGTCAAACAAGTATTGCAATAATAAATATATAAAGTCAGTATCAGCCGTAATGAAGCCAAGGTTCTCTACGTGTTATAGTGGACCAGTAAGCTACAATGACGGACTTAGGTTATTTTCGTTGCATTATAGACTCTGACACAATTAAGAGTTCTAAAGCTGCTTCATTGTCTTACAACCTGTCAAGGCTATCTGCATGTAATCACGCTAATGGCACGGAGGTGATAAAGGCAACCACATTTGCGGGAAGGGAACGTGGGAAACCATTTAGTTATAACCAGCCTAATTACACCCGAATTAAATTCGAGACCCGACCTGTTCACAGCTAGCTAACCAGAATAAGTGAGCTTGACGTTTAGTTTGCGTGCACCCCAATGCGGGTAGCAGCTGCAATCAAATCGCACCAAGCTACCTTGCCATTTAGTTACTATAGTTATATCGCCACAGGAAACACCTTCATAAGAAGGACCTTATCTGTAACGTATGAATGTTTTTGGATCTATTTTAAGATATTCATACGTCAAGTCAGGTGATCTGCACCTATCACTTTTGATAGATATTATTCATACAAATAATCCCCTACATATTCGGCAACTTAGCACCTACAAAAGCCTTGCGGGTTGTCTACTCTGTAGTTTTGAAGGCTACCTCCGTTGAGGAATGACCGACACGCTTTCCAAATATATATTTTTTATTATATTTTTATTTATTTTTTATGCTCAGGTTATTTATTCTTTGGATCTTCTGGATTTAATTTAGTCGGATAGCAATAAGAAGAATATTTCAGAGCAAACATAAGCTCAGAGTTGCCAACGTTGATGAAATATCACCGTATTTATTATACAATTGTCGAAAGTGACAGCAGCGGTTTGGTTCATGAATATATTAAAGTAGAACTAGAAACATTTTTATCGTCAAACAAGTGATCAGAATCGCTTCCAGATCCAAGCCTTCAAAATGAGGCTATGTGCGAACCAACCCCTGGCTAGCAGCTTTGTCTCTGAGCTCTACGCTGGTCAATATAGACACGTGACCAACCATCACACCCCCTCTAACACGCTGTCATATAAACAAAATAAAGGTAATGTGTGTACAGAACTTAGGCTTTTATATAGCTCAAATATTTAGGAAGCACCCTATCTGACAACTAGAAAAGTTATTATATCTACTTTCATGTATTCATATGTCGGTTCATATGATCTGCAACTGTCACTTTTGATAGATTATCAATACTCTTAAAAAACACTAATAGTAAAATATCAACACTATTGGCTGCAAAAATTTGTTTGTATTTTATAAAAGGCCCTTCCTATAAAAAAAATTATACTATACAAGAAATTTAGTCTCCCAGAGCAAAGCTTAAAATTAACAGTTTAAAGTCCTTAAGGTGGGAATGTAGGGGACGTGAGAAAAGGTCAGTGTTTTTTCAATTTTAATGTAAAAACTTTTTTTTGACAAAATAAATAACACATTTCTTCATCACAAACAATGAGTTTAATTTTCTTTACATGGTGAGCTCAGCTGTTCTTGAATATCTGTCAACGATGTCCTGGAATTTAATGACAACTTTTTATCTTCATTTAAAAAGTTTGTCATCTAGTGCCGCTATATTCATGACAGATATTCAACAACTATTGATATCATCATGTCAAGGAAATTAAACTTTATGTTTATACTGGAACAATATTTGATTTATTTCGGGCAACAAATTTTTTTATATAAAAACTGCAAAATCATGACCTTTTCTCCCTTTCACTAAATCCCCACCTTAAACAAACATTGATGGAAACGTTTCACAATATTTTATCGTTTCATATTTATTAAATTATTGTGGTTTTAGTATCTATTAAAAACATCATGTTAAAGTTTATCATAAAACAATGTAAATATTGTATTGCATTGTTGTAGGATTATGAATTGTTGATTTATGAAAGCAAATTTTTGTCTACAAACCAACTTAGTTTTTTATTGTTGTTATAATATAATAGTATCAACGTGCCATTTTTAAATGTGCATTTTATATCAACACCCGGCTACGTACTGAAAGCGCACAGGCCGAATGTGTGTACTTGCTTTCGAGTATATTAGAAATGCACAAAGTAGATGCACCAAAAGCGCGCCATTGTAGTCTTTGTGCTCCTTATAGCACCACCGAAAGAGATGTATATTTTTCATAAATTACAAGTATTGTGAGTTTTGTGAATTGGCCTAATACAAACCTAATCTAACCTAACCACTATTGTAAAGAGTAAGGGGAGTGTTCCATATAGTTTTATTATTTTATAATTGTAATTTTTGTGAAAAGTAGGAGCTGTTTACAATACATGTTTGCGATGCTGCCACCTTTTTGTAGTAGCTGTTATTTCCTGGGTGCACTTTTGATACAAGGTTCAGGTGTGATTTTTTTAAATCCAAATCTTCGTGCATTTTTGATGTGAGGTTTCAACCTCTTGTGCGCTTTCGATGTTCTCCGTCAGCAAACGACTTAGAAACGAACTCAAGCTAAGACAATAAGCCTAGAGATACAGATCGTCCTAGTATCTAGATATCTACTAATATGATAGCAGGATGAGCCTGTATTTATACAGTAAATATATGTCAGCACTGCCCGTAATCGGAACCAAGGTGTCCTAGACCTGTGCCCAAACACTACGGACCACGTAGTCAACGAGACCAACCACGATTAATTTATAAAGATTATAAAGATATAAACTCTTCAATATAGCCTATTGTCAGGGAATAGACAGCAAACAAAACCTGAAGAGGAAATCGTTAGAGGTATTCGATTGCAACACTGAAAAGTAAGGGCTCTGACCCCATTTTAGAATGGAATCAAAGTCATCGAAAGCTTAGATAATGTTGAAACCAGTTTTTTAAATCATTCAACAGCAAGCTAATCAAATACTAAGTAAAAAAATGAGTTGAAATTAAATTTTATTTCGGACTCTTTCAAAGCCAACAGTAAATTTTCAACGATCTCCCCGTCATTGGCAGTCCAGTGTATTGCGAGAGTGACGCCTTAAAAAATTCGACCACCAAAGCGGGTCTCTACATTTATTGACAAAGCTTTTTATGCATAATAAAATATAGAAAATTACCCTGAAGAAGTGTTTAGACCCGCACCGGTAACTTATTTATTTTACTACTATTTTAGTTTAAGTTTAACGTTTGAAAAGTAATAGTAAGCAATTCTATGGATAAACACTATCGGGAATAAAGAATTGGAGTGAACCCGTTAACATGTCCAATATACAAACAAGATCTCGCGACTTTCTTACTACATATGTGCGAACTATTTCACACATTTTCTCCAAAGAAACTATCGTTACATGTTAAAAAAGATGAATTGCTACATGCAAAAAGAAATATCACGCGGTTGTTCCAACTGTAAAGCAATGACAGACGCCAGCTGTTGTCTCAGGCTTTGAGAAACTGGTTCCTGGCCAACTCGCTACAACCGCACACTAGTGTAGAGTAGCTGGGTGGCTGCATGACCTTCTACCGTGAGCACAAGTAATATACATTGCGTTTCTACCTCTGAGACTTTACAACCGCACACTAGTGTAGAGTAGCTGGGTGGCTTTATGACCTTCTACCGTGAGCACAATATGTAATATACATTGCTGTTCTACCACTGAGACTTTACAACCGCACACTAGTGTAGAGTAACTGGGTGGCTTTATGACCTTCTACCGTGAGCACAATATGTAATATACATTGCTGTTATGCCACTGAGACTTTACAACCGTCTATTAGTGTATACAATACCCCAATTTTCTTACGAATGGACATATCTGACAACTGGAAAAAATACTAGAACTACTTTAACGTATTCATGCGTCAAGTCATATTATCTGCAGCTGTCACTTTTGATTGATATTATCAATACCTGTAAAATAACACCAATCTACTATAGTAATAAAATAAAAAGTTTGTCATGAGCGTTGCGCTATATCTACCGCACCTAGACGGCTGAAATTTTAAAAAGTTTGTATTTTCTAAAAAGAACTTCAAATGTTCATTGGTAAGACATTCAAAGTACTCGTATATAGTAGCCTATATTGGTGGCTACATGACCCTTCTGTGCTACAAACAAATTTAAGGACATGAACATTTATAAAGTTATATTATTTTTTAGGACATACCACCAATAGTCAGAAACTCCTAAAATTATCAGTTAGCTTCAGCTGGTTACGGTCCTCTTATATTTATTTAAAAAACATTAAAATCAACACCATTTGTAAAAAGATTAAACAGATGGTTCAGCTTATGAATACAGGGCCTAAATAAGCACTAGGCTGATTAGGCTACAGCCTAGGGTGCCAAATTTGGGGGAGGGGGGGGGATGCGCGCACATATTGAGCCACAAGTTTATTTTTAATCGGGCCTGAGAAATGTTGAATGAAGAAAAACTATCATTAATATTATAATAATAAATTTGTTTTCCAAAGTAAAAATGAAACCTGAAATAATAATATTATAAGGCATTAGGATTCTTAAAGTACATTTTTTTCATAGTTACCTGAAGTGTGTCAATATGAATACAACAACCTACTAAACATTTATTAATTTATTACATTACATGACATACTTTTTTTATTAGTTTATTCCAAGCATGCATAATTATTAATAATATGGTAAATATTAAATTAAAACATGTAATAGCACAGTTCAGACATATATATATATATTTATTGGTTGTCATCTACTTGTAGGTTGGGGTTGGTGGGTGGTATTCCCGGAGGGGGGGGGAGAGGTGCGGCTACAAGCCTATTAGACCTTTACTCTTAATAATAATAATAATAATAATAATAATATTTAGCACCGCGTCTTACTACCCGTTCGGGTTATACGCTTAAGTACTAATTACGCTAATGGATTAGGAATTGGGAGAGTTTAATTTAGAGGAAGTGAACCCGCATTTGCGTGGAGGGAGAGTGGAAAACCATTTAAGAAAAACCCCTCCCAGTTCACCCGACCGAGATTCGAACCTCGATCTCCCCGTCCTCGGCGGTCGAGCTCAACCAACATGACTAGCGCGTTAGCCAACTACGCCACCGAGGTGGGTACCTTTACCCTTTACTCTTTTAATCAGGCAAAGTATGAATACATATTTAAGGAATGTGCACCGCATAATATTACTACCCGTCCGAAAAATCTGCGTTTAATTTTATTAAACTAATGGGATAGTTATGTGGAAGTTAGAAATTAGAGGAAATATACTTGACTTTGTTTGGAGGGAGGGTGGAAAACAAGTCAAGAGGTTCAAATATAATTGTAGGAAACCACGATGATAAAATACTTAATATTTACATGTCATAGTCAACACAGTGTGTTTTCCTGTAACTAAAAATAATTACGGTACTGTAAAAAGATATACTGTAAATGTAGAGCTAGAGTATAAATCACGTGTTTTACATCAGTTAAACGAATGTAAATTTTCTAAAACTCATTCAACTGTAATTTAAAATTTGTGAAAATACTCTGCCTCCCCGTAGACCGTTCCGTATTTTCTCGATAGTACGAATCTTCGCTAGTTCGAACCTGCTTCGGTCCCAACTAGTTTGGATTAACGAGGTTCTACTGTATTATGAAGCATATAGAGATATACATTATTATAGATTTCAAACCCAATTAGGTGATAGAATGGTCCAAGGCAGTATTTCTCAAAATTTTCCCGACAGTGGACCCCGTGATTAGTGTTAGATGCATATGCGGACCTGTAACCTTGTCTAAGTAATACTTTTTTTTATCACCGGGTCTTACTAACCGGTAGGGTTATACTCTTATGTACTAATTACGCTAATTAGTTAGAGATGAGTAAGGTTGAATTAAGAATAAGTTTATCTGCTTTCGCGTGGAGGGTGAGTGGAAAACCATCTTGAAAAAACCCTCAGTAGACCCGACAGAGATTCAAACCCCACTCTACCTGCTATCGGTAGCCTAGTCCAACACGAGAGTGACGCCATATACCATGTGGCCACCGAAGCGGGTTTACATTTTATTACTGTATATGTTTATTAAAAAGTAGAATACAACCTTTTTAGCATAGGTACTTTGTTTATTATGCACATTTCACATTTAATTCCACGCGCGGCACATATAATTTTATTTTGTGGACTTCCACTGTCAATTTTGTACTAGTTAGATCTTTCACGCAATATTTATTTTTTGCCTATGTTCCTGTTTACGGACCACCTGACACTCTACTGAGAACCACAGTTTGAGAATAATTTTTAAATTCTAAGGCTTAATTTTAGCAAAAGCCTGAACTCCCAATGACGGTGATATAAGAGCTCAAATTCCAGTCGAATGATGTGAGGAGAGTGGGAAATCGTTAAGAATAATATACCATATTATTCTTAACGATTTCCCACTCTCCTCCACGCCAATGCGGGTACATTTGACCTAAATTCTACCTACTAATTCTTAATTCATGAGTGTAAATATTTAGATAGTCTACCTGGGTTACGGGGTGTAAAAAAAACTTGAAGGCAACCTGTTTATTTCCTCTCGATTAAACTAAATATGTTTAGTTAGTAAAACAAAATCCCAACTCAGCAAAATATGTTCGTTTTATCTACCCTTGTTTCCCAAATAATTGGTCTTCCGATTTACTCTTACAGATACAAACTTTTTTTTAATCCTTTTTTTCTTGGAATTTGATAAATGTACATTTTTTCATGACACCAGAGGATAATGTAATAATTTTTTAGAACTGCATACAATTGGATTTATGACCGCGCGTTAAATAATCTAGTGCAAAATGGTACACTCTGAATGCGAGTGCGTGAACATATAAATAAGGACTTTACTTACCTGTAGCAATTTTTTTGACTGGTTTTATTAAATTTCATTTCCTTTAGATTATGCGGTACAAAATTATACAACATAGCGGTAAAATTCCCCCGTATTACCAGGATACAAAAAATGCGTATTTCTTTACCATAAATCTATTTTGTTATATATTTTTATATTGCGAGAGATGACCGTATATTAAAAAAATTGTATGTTTACTAAATAGGAAAGATATAAAGTAGCTGGTAGCTTTTGAATATCAAAGGTTCATTATAATAGGCCTATATTTTAATATAATTTGTTTAGGTATTAAATAAATAATTTCACAAAATTATTAGTCAAATTTTAAATTTCAAGAACGCGCTCGATCCCGACATATGCGACTCCACGATGCTTTATTGAGTGCTCACGATAATTTATATTTTAAGATGGGGATGTAAACGCGAGAAAAGGCCATTGTTTTTGCAGTTTTAATAGCAACAAATTTTTTTGGCCTAAATAAATAGAACAATTGCTTCAGAACAAACATAAAGTTTAATTTTCTTCACATAGTGAACAGTTTATTTTGACCAAAAATAGTTTTATATGAAAACTTCAAAAAACACTGGCCTTTAATTACGTCACCTACATCCCCACCTTAAATACAATCTTTCTAACCTCATTTACTGGGCATATACATATTTAATACGTAAGTGCATTTTCTTGTCAGAGCCAATACCGACCTATTTTATGGCTCTAAATTGACAAATGAGACGCATCTCTGGAACCACTGGTGCTATGGTACAAAATTGTAATGTTGTCTATACTAAAGTTTTCTCAAACACTTTATAAATATGAATGGCTCATGTTTATGTTTTAAGCTTTTCATTTTTCAATAATTTTCTTTAAAACTATAATTTACGTCTCTTTGTGTTTTATTCATTTCAGACTTTTTTTATATCCTTTAGTTTAGACAAAGTCTTTACTATAAAAAAAAATCTCTATTTTTACCTAAGTATTGCACAATTTGCTCGCAGGCTTGCTAATATATTTTATTTCAAGGGTAAAATAATATATTACTCCCTTCCACAAAGTCATAATCAACATCACGCCCTGGGAGTCATGTCATCTTAAATATACTCTACTAACAAAGAATGCGAAAGAAGTATGAAGGGGTTGGAGAGGGAGAGGGAGGACACCACTCGCCTGTCCATACAAAAGATCTGCCAAATATTTCACTTAGAATGCATTTGCCTACATTGAAAACACATAATTTTAATGTAGCCAAATTTTAATTAGTTTCGTGTGCGCAGTAAGATTGTTCCGAGAAGAAAAGAGTAGATTAAATTGGCACTGTCATTTCGTAGTAGAGCCGCCACCTCAACAACAACAAAAAAGCTTGTGCCAACTTAGAAATCGAGTCACGTCCTTTCAATTTAAACAGGTTGGGTAAGTAATAAGCAACTTTACTTTTTGAAAAATTAAAATAAAATTGTTTGTTTAATTTGGCTCAAATATAAGTGAATACAATGTTTCATAATAGCATCTAGTAATAATTCTACGTTAGTAAACATTTCAATTGAATCGGGAAATACTAAAACGTTATAAGTCACTCTTTAAAGATTTAGAGTTAATGGTGGGATGTGATTCCTTAATTTTATAAAAAATAACCCTTGTCATCTAGTCTTATTTCGCATGATAGGGAAAGGTACAGTGGAGTTTTTGTAGTTATTTGGTTGTAATAAATTAGTAAAATGGAAGAAGAACCGAGGGCAAGCCGCGTAAAAATAGGATAAAAGTGAAGCCAAATGGAAAAGAAACACAGTGAAAAGGGCAAGAGTGAAGGTATTAGAATATTTAAACTACACATAGTGAATAGAGCCTGCTGTGACTACAGGACCACATTGTGGGTAGTATATTTCTATACTCCTTAATCTAATTAATTTCTTTTCTTTTTTATTGGTATAACATATTTAATTTTAATCATCGAGGACAACAATAATAGGCTACATCATATTATAAAACTACATTTTAAATGTGTTGGTATATTATATTTAGAAAATTTATTTTTACAGGCGACGTATGTTGAGACTACTTAATCAATCTATGAGTATGAGTAAAAAAGGCATACGTCTCACAGTCCTTTTTTAGGAGAGCCAAATTATTTTCAAACTATATTAAAATAAATTAAATTACGAGGAAAATAATGATAAAAAAGAACTAACTTTACAGAGGTTAACTGGCTTTTAGGCCAACTGACTTTAGGCTAAGAGACTTTCGGTCTAAATTTTTAGGCTGACTATAAGCCTAATGCTGTGTCCCCTCTGTTACTACAAGATTGATTTTATTTACACGTTTCTAGGCTACATCAATCGTAACCTAGTTTTTTTTAGCACCGCGTTTTACTATCCTTTCGAGTTATACGCTTATGTTCTAACTACGCGACAGATTTTAGGGATTAAGAAGGCTATATTTAAAGGAATTGTACTCAAATTTGCGTGGAGAGAGCGTGGAAAACCATTTTGAAAAAACCACCCTTAGAACTCCTGACCGAGATTCGAACACAGATTTTCCCGTCATCGGCATGCCCGTCAATTGCCAAAGTAGTACGTTAAACCATACGGCCACCGAAGTGGGTCGTAACCCAGTTGGTGGGAAGCTAAGTCGATGTATAATTATGTGTATTTTCTCAGAGAACGTCCGAATGTACTAATAGCACATTCTTTTAATGGAGGCTCTTTCCATGTCCCGATGAGATTAGGTGATGGTGATAGTGAATGTGATGGTGTGAAACCAGTAGAAACTCTTAACTTAACTTAAGCCTACTCAACCAGAACCTAGTGACCGTTGGGATGATTCCCCAATTGGGAAAAATAGCCATGGTACCAGGCGGTAATCCAACCCAGGACCCCCAAGATGGGATCCAGGAGCGCTGGCCACTATACCACGAGGCCGGTTCCAGATTGTTGAAGAGAGAACACGTTGAAAGCTATCCTGTCAAGGAAAGTAAATACTCTGAGAAGGTAATCAAACACCAGGATGCCAGGCTGAACATATTTACCAGATGTTTATGGAAAAGCATACACATGTAAAATGCAGTTACAATTTCTTTGCTGTTTCTTCAAGGACAACTTTAACTTAAGATTTTTTCGACTGCAGACATATTGTTGCTGTACCTGTGAGGAACAAGGTTTGAAACTATTAAGTTCCCACTTGAGCGACGCGGCTAAAAGGAATGTTGCTGCCAAGCTTATGATCCATCGGCCAAGATCAAAAAAGTTTTATACCAAACTAAAAACAGAAAATGATCATGACAGAAAGGAAGTAGGAAAACATTTCCTAGCTTTTTCTTTCAACTACATTAAGAATGTCCCGCTGTCACGAGCTCCTAAGTAAAGTCTTTTATATGTTTTAGTAATTTATTAATAACATTACATTTTGTACATATACCGTAAAGGACACTTTTTATTCGCGGCGGTTGACCGTAAATCTATTCTGTAGACACGACTTAAAACAGAATTTGGCTCATGTGTACATCTACCACGAGGGAACTGCAAGAAAGAGCCTCGATGAGGTGTGTTTTTTCGTATCTAATTATCTTTCTTCAAATCCCCAGCAGATTATGAAAGTTAATGTCCACTTGAAAAACTGTGGAGGATAGAACAAAAATTGTGCTCTGAATAGAGTATTTCTTGGTCTTACAGACTCAGGATGATTCAGAAAGATTGAGCAGTACTATCCCATACGAGGTTATTCCTTTCTGCAGTGTGGTAGGGACTTCGATATCGTTAAAAAAACTTTTTAAAAATTATAAAAAAAATATATGACAGTTTACGACAACTGACAGAGCCCATCACTATACATCAAGTTCATCAAGAAAATCTACAGTGAAGGAAGTGGAAATATCTGAAATGCTAGGTTTTAAAAACTGGTTGGAACAGCACTACAATAAAACACGTATCTCTGAGGAAACAAGAAAGAAACAGGTTCCACTAAAACGAACCAAGTCAATTTTGGAATAAGTTCTTTAATGAACTTCCCCTACGGTGGCAGTATTAATGGCTGTATTGTCGCAAGAAACCTTATTGATGAGTTAGTGGCCTAAACATACAAACGGTTTCATCTTGCTGATCAGCAGCCAATTTTTCCAACACACCTAGCATATTTTGAGTTAGGGAATGTTACTATCAAACCACAAAAGTTAAAGGTATCAGTTCTCTTTTGCCATTCATACCAGTGAAGATAATGGAGTTTTATGACCTAATGGACTCTCCCAAAGGTGGTGTGGGGAAAGGAGAAGAAGAACATTACATTGACTAAGAGGGCGAACGCGAATTGCGGAGTAAGGTCTACCTGTCAGCAGACATTCAATTAGGGCCCACTCGAATTGCAGAATAAAGTATACCTGTCAACTGGTCCACGCGAATTGTGGAACAACCTGTAATCCCATTCAACTCCTAACCACCAACCTAACCTAGCCTAGCCTAGCTTAACCTAACCTAATTTAACATAGCCTAACCTAACCAGACTAATCCAACCTCCATGTTCCATTCTGAACAAAGTCATTATGAATTTAATTTTTACTCCGCAGTTCGTGTAAGGGTATTACCGAGCTAGGATGAATTGTTCCGCAGTTCGTGTGCATCAGTATTAGTTGCTCCGCAAATCGTGTGCGCCGGACTAAGAGACCTTGTTTGGTTTTTATTGTGAAAATTGTACTATAAACAGTTTTCTTTTTTAAAAAAAAGTGTCGCATGTATTTAAAAATATATATTTAGAGGAAGAATATAAAGTTCAATTTATGTTTGAAAATGCTTTGTTTTAAGCTCTCAATTGAATGGCGAAAGATGTTTAAACCACTCTTAATGTTTATAAAACTTAAGTCTGTACAAAGAAAAAATATCTTTGAGTTAAAATTGACAATTTTTATTTCAAACGCCTGAAAGCAAACTAAAAGGTTCAAAGTCCTGATGTATTTTTTTCTTCAAAAATTGAATTGCAAAAAAATAATAAAAATAAACCAAGCATCAAGATTTATTATTTAACTCCTGTCTAAATATTAATTACATATATTTTTGTGATGTTTTTAAAATTAATTTTCAAAAAATTACACATTTTTTTTTTTAGTTTTCAAAAGTTAGGGTGTGCTTATTTGGTTCTAGTATTACCGATTCAATTAACGTGCGTAGATGGCAAGCTTAAATTTAGGAGAACTGTTAGAACTCCTGTCTATAACTTAATAGGCTGCATTTTGAGCCGAACCCACTGCACTTAAGGTATTTTTTTAAATAAAAGGGTTTGCCGGCCCATATCCAGGCAAATGTTGGGGTAGCTCCTTAAAATTAACCCACTTTGTAACATTCGCTTTGGTCAGTATTAGTTTCGTCCAAAGACGTAATCTTTACCATCTAGAGCAGTTATTAACCTGGAGTCAATGCATAATTTTCAGGGGGGGAAGGGGGGGTAACTTGGATTGAATAAAAAAAATCTCTATTTTCAATGCCGCTAAAGAAATTTAGCATTTCCTTCAATTATGAATATAGGCACCAGATCACAGAAGTAACTTATGAGACGTTTAAATTTAACTTTAAGTTACCTATATTATCGATATTACGATGAATATTTACGTTGTAGGTTATGTGTCCTAAACCCCAAAAAAGTGAACTTTACAATTATGTTTGTCCTTGGGCCTAGTTCCATAACGGTTTGATGGATTTTGTTCAAACTGTATATTTAGATGTTATATGGTTTTACCTTGGGGCAATGTTTGGTTTTTTAACCTAACACTTACATTAAGGCTTGTTTACCGATGAGTGATTTTAGAAAATAACTTTAATGAGTTTATTTAAAATGTATATTTTTAAATGTGTTTGTATTTTTTACTTTTTCTAGACTCCCTGGGGAGAGAAGTATTGTGATCGTCAAAAAAATCAAACTCGAGATTTTGATAATGTCAAAGTTTCAATATCCCTCTAAGCCGGTTTTCACGATGGCGTCTGTTTGTCTATCTAATGCTTAGCACCAAGCCTTACTACCCGTTCGGGTTATACGCCAAAGTACTAATTATGCTAATGGGTTAGGAGTTGGGAAGGCTGTTTATAGTGGAAGTAAACCCGCATTTGCGTGGAGGGAGATTGGAAAATCATTTAGGAACCCCCCCGCCCCCCAGTTCACCCGAGTGAGATTCGAAACTCGATCTCCCCATCCTCGGCAGTCTAGCTCAAAACGAAACTAGTAAGTTAGCTAACTACGCCACCGAGGCGGGTGTGTTTTTCTATCTGTTAGTCTGTTTGTATCTAGGCCTAGAGCCTAAACCATTTTACTAATCGGCCTAAACTTGATATCTAGGGTTCCCAAGAGATTTTGGAATTAGATGTTATCCAAACCTAAAATTAAGGGTAGTTTACTTAAAGGCAAAAGATAATTTTTTATATGAGTTAATTTCACAAATCTTACGAGTTTTATGTAAATATATAATTTTTTTGGTAAAAGAGCGAGAAAGTTTGTGCAATACACAGGACCATTTATTTCTAAAAGTAATTCTTATGAAAATCGGACTTTGGGTCTCATCCTATCTGTGAGCATGGTCACAGTTGCAAAGTCAAGAGAATGAAAACATTCCCGATGACGGGCGAATGTTTACTTTGGCAGGCTGTGGTCCGGAATGCACATTCCTACTGTATGCAATTCACATTGGCCAAAATGTGTAGGCGTTGTCAACTATGACCGTCAAAAACTGGCTAACGCCCAATGGTGGAGGGCAATGTCAGTACTAGTCCCCGAACTAAGCGTCGAGTTCATCTAGTTACCAGTGACGGGGAGGTCAGGGCTAAGATCCCGGTCGAGTACATGGAAGATGTCTTTCCTAAATGGTTTCTCACCATCCCTCCACATAAATGTGGGTATATTACCTGTACATTCTAGCTTCCTCCTCCTTACCCCATTATAGACTGTCTCTGTAGTCTGGTGCTACAGATCCAGAGGTCTCGGGTTCTATCCTTGGCACTTACAAATTTTTCTGTGAATCAGTGGGTCTGGAACGGGGTCAACTCAACCTCGTGAGGACAAATGAGGAAATCCTTGAATAAATAAGTAGCGGCTTCGGTAAAGGAAACTGAGATTAATGACCGGGGAGTTCATTGTGCTGACCAATTACACCCTTTATCCACAAATATTCACTGTCTTTGCCAACATACGACGGCCGCTTGGTCGGTATAACTCGCTTGCGGGATGAAGCCATGTAGTTTTTTTTATGTAGCCTATAGTAAGAATATATTTTATATATATTAAATATAAAAAGTATAATATGAGAATATATGTAATAATTAATAGCAATTATTTGCATATATAACATGTGATTCAGATTTAAAAAGTAAATGATAAATTAATAATATATTATTTTATGAAAAAATAGATACTACTAGTATGTAACCTGTCGGCAACAGGTGAACTAAACTTGGATAAAAGATGCATTTTTTTTGTATGAACTAAAAACGCAAACCCCTACCTCCAATATTTTAATTCATGAAAGGCTGTACAAAAATGTTCAATCAGACAAAAAAAAAAGCTTAGCTTAAATAGGTTCTGTACTGTTGTTATATGATAAGTGTGCACATGTTTATCTTTCTAGGTTGTCTAGCAGCTTCTGGAGGCTGTGGAAAGACGCACACAAATTAGGAAATTATATATACCGTCGAACTTGGTTATAACGGCCTCGGCTATTCTGTCATCTAGGGCGTAGCGTCGTTTTTTCAGCAGTCCGGTCTAACTGTCATCTATTAACGTTATAAAATCCTCTGTTTTAGCGTCACTACGGATCAGTTGTAGCATCAAAAAACTCCTAGATATTTTACTTTAAATTGTATTTAAATGTACGTACATGCAACAAAAAAAAATACTGAAGAAAATTGGCAATTTTACAGATATCTATTTTATAGCAAGCTGGGAGTGTATTGATCATACAGTGCGCTGGTCTAATAATAAAATTAATGGCAAAACCAAGTCAAGGAGAGAGTTACGGGAATCGTAGGCACTTCAAGGTCATTGTCACTGAGCTGGCTTGAACTGTCTCGTGTGCGCGTCTAAGCTCAAAGCCAAGGTGTTTTTTTTTCGTGTTTTATAAGTTCAACGTTAGTTTTGTTATTCAATGTGTAGTCATTTGGTAGTCATTATAAGTAGGCCTATACTTTTTATAATCATAGCAAGTTGTAGTATAAAAAAAGTTCAATCCATTCAAGAGAAAGTTCATGTAATTAGAGAATGTGAAAGTGGACGGGAAAAGGCTGATGTATGCCGTGAGTTTGGATTAGGGAATTCTACTGTAAATGTCTTTGCTTACAAGCTATTAAAAGTGTTTTGTTGGTACGTCTTTTATAACGTCACTCTGACTTAACATCAACATTTGTTTGGCCCCTTCAATGACGCTACAACCAAGTTCAGCTGTATATGTATGAAACTATTAGGGCCTTTGATTTTTGGAACCCCCCTCGCAGTTATGGTACTCAATCCCCAAGGATTCCTGTTCCTTTTAGGTTAGGGACTATCTACCTGTAATATTTAAACTCCCTAGGTCTTCTGGGTATCAAGATTTTTTTCGACTTTGGTTTTTAGAAACTCCCCCTTTGGAATTTTCAGTCACAATGTATTTGTACACCCTTTTGGGTTTGGGCTACCTGCTTGAAAATTTCATCTTTCATTGTATTCTGGGCTTATAATATTTTTAGATTTTGGTATTTTTGGAAACCCTTCCTTTGGTAAGCAAGTAATCCTGCTCCCTTTTGGGCTAGGCGCTACCCACCTGCAAAATTTCAGGTTCCTAGGTCTTTTGTTTTTTTAAGATTTTTTTGACTGAACACAGGACAAAGGAACTGTAATCATTATTAGAGTGGATTATTTTTAAAAAAATCAAATAAGAACAAAGTGAAAATCCGGCTTCGTTAGGTTCTATTCCGTGGTCTATCCTATAAGTGTGCAATGTTTCAGCTTTCTAGGTCATCTAGAAGTGGCTTCTAGAGGATGTAGAAAGACACGAACAGTAGGAAATTATTTAGCGATATAAGATTTATAGTAAAAAAGTTTTTTAATGCATGCATTTACTCTTTTCAAAGTTTTGGCAGCAGAAAATAAAATTAAACTAACCGTCATCCTATATAAAACTGTTTCCCGATATTAAAATTTATGTCGATTTTGTCACTTTTAACTTTGCTTTTAATCCTCGCCTTACTGAGCGTAAAGTTGGCTTCTCGCTTATTGCAAAATCACTTAAAAAAATAACTGTTTCTTATTCGCAACGGCACGTTGAGGTTGTGGCTGTTACGATTTATTTGTTCTTTTTTGTTTAGCACCGCGTCTTACTAAACGTTTGGGTTGTACGCCTAAGTACAAATTATGCTGATAGGTTAGGAATGATGAAGGTTGAATTTTGAAGAAGTTTACTCGCATTTTCGAGGAGAAAGAGAATAGGGAACCCTTTAGAAAAACCACCCTCAGTAAACCCGACCGCGATCGAAAGCCAATATCCCCGTCATCGGCAGTCTAGTCTATTGCGGGAGTGACGCTTTAGACTATGTGGCCACCGAAGCTGGCTATTTGTTCTTTAGCGTTTAAAAAAATGTCTAGCTTCTATCAACATAAATTATTAATGTTGCTTTTGAAAACGATATTTTCGCAAGTTTTAATGAGCATGGCTTGATATAATGAACACACGAAAGCAGATAAATGAACTTTTCTTGTTTTCAGATAACGCTCTTAATATGGAAATGGAACTATAGCAAGTTTCGCCACTTTATAATCTCTTCTCCACCGGAGCGATAGGAAGAACAATATATGACTGCACATTATATATTTAACGATAAAAATACTTCAGGGTTGTCAATATTTTCTTAATTCTAAATTCCCTGTGTTTTATGGGTTTTTATGGAGGAATTTTCTTCCTTTCAGATTAGTGTATTGTAGAGAAATAGTCTAACCTATTTTTGAAAATTTGAAATGTGTTAAACATATTTGAACAATTTGGTTTAAGTTTATATATAAAGAGTGTTTATTGAGATTAACCAGATGATTCGTTTGTTTTTATTAGGGAAACTTACTTAAGGGTAGTTTTCTGAAAACTTTTGAAAATTTTCTTTAAAGCTCTAAGTTAGTACCCAATATGAGAAAGTTTGTGCGATTATGTCGTACAATTTTTTTATTCTAAGCATTGACAAACTTTTTAAAGTGTTTAGTGTAGTTATTCAAATTCACAAATATCCCAATATGTTTTATACTTATTTCAAAATTCCATGTGTTTTTCCGGCTCTGTACTTTTATTTATTCATACGTCGAGTCATGTGATCTACAGTTGTCACTTTGATAGAAATTGTCAATACCAAGAAAAGATCCTAATAATATAAAGAATGTTACCAAGGTTGACTGTAAAAATATATGTTTATACTTTCTAAAATATATTTCGTGGTGTCCTTAGTGTACCAGTTCTAACCTGGGGACGTTGTTAAGTTACGGTGCATAGTGTTGTTCATAACACAAGGAAATCTACTTGATGTAGTGAAAGTGATATAAATAATTCTCTAGCGATAAAATAGTTCTCCCCCTTTTTTTATTACGATGAACTTTATTGTACGGTAATAAACGTCAACAGCTCAGTAAAACTGATTGGGATTCAAACCCCGATCTCCCCGTCATAGGTAATCGTGTCTATTGTTAGAGTGAAGACTTTTAGATCATTCTACCACCGAAGCGGCTAGTTGGCATACATTCTTCTCATGGGAACTTCTTACCCCCAAATATGATTATTTTTTTATAAAAATGAATATATTAAATAGGGGATATTATTGGCTTAATCTACGAGGCAAGGGATGAGGAGGGAATATTAGAGGAACTTCACCCAAATTAGCGCGGAGAAACAATGGGAGAATCAAAGTGATAAATCACACGTGGAAATTCATTCGCTCTATTAACTATACCGGGATTACCCGCCTCGGTGGTGTAGTTAGCTAGCTCGCTTGTTTCGTGTTGAGCTGGACTGCCGAGGACGGCAAGATCGAGGTTCAAATCTCAGCCGGGTGAACTGGGGGTGGTTTTTCATAAATGGTTTTCCACTCTTCTTCCATGCAAATGCGGGTTCACTTCCTTTAAACTCAACCTTCTCAATTCCTAACCCATTAGCGTAATTAGTACTTAAGCGTATAACCCGAACGGGTAGTAAGAAGCAATGCTAAATAAAAATAAAATAAAAACTATACTGGGATTCGAACCTTGTGCTCCCCACCAAAGGTGGCATTACACTACGCGAGTCTAAACACCTTATACCTTGCGGCAACAGGCTCTGCGGTTTTTCATTCCTTCATAGTCGATTTCATTATCTAAAGTAAAAATGTATTGTAAACTCAGGTTTTTTTCTTATCAAAGTAATGTAGGAGGAACCTCGAACACAACAGCAAACTACTGATGGACAAACCTGCTTACACCGTTCAAAGATTTCTGCTTTGTTTTCTCAAGGATAAACCCTTTCAAACGTCCCTCAGAAATTTATTGAAGCCATCAAATGGGGAGGCTTAGCCGAGAGATTTTGGACCGGTTTGAATTTTCTATCTACCGCAGATATGTTAAGTTTACCAAGTAGTTGGGTTTATACTGCTAGTGGCTATAACGTCGTAAAAAGAGGGAGGGGGGAGAGACGATAACAATAAAACTCCAGAGGTAAGTATTTTGAATTACTTGATGCTTCTTGATGATAGGATCGACGACACAAGAGTTTAAAAATGCACATGCTTAAACAAATTCAAATAAACAAGAAATATTTATCTTTTAGTACCTAATACTATTAGCTAATTTTATTTTACGTGCTCCACGTCTTATTACCATCTGGGATATCCACATATTTACACAAATATGGTAGAGATGAGAGAGAGGTTAATTAAAGGGACTTACAGAAAGTGTCCTCGCATTGGCGCTGAGGGAAGGTGGAAAACAATTTAAGAAAAAAACCCTCATTTCACCCGATATGGATTCAAATCCCAACTTATTCTTTAACAGAAAACCAGATAAGGGGAGGGTGGGGGATTGGTCAGGGTGCAATGGTGGTCTAGGTTCAATGACAAATGTCTTAAGACAGAATATCTAATAATAATAAAGTTTTGTGATAAAGCTAGAATTCTGTAATTTTGTACAAACTACCCCTTGACAGTTTAAAATGAAAGGACATGTATAAAGTTTAAACATAGTGAAGGGATAGCTCTATAGTGTGTGCACAGCGTCATATCAGAAATTTGATCCAGTTTACACAAGTGACAGTAATATCTTTCCTGTCGTTGATTTTTCTCTTTAAGGCCACTATTGCTAGCTTGTTATTCGCAATATGCTGCTTCTACTGTCTTCTTTAACTGTTTTGTATTATGAGTATCTGGCTTATTTTTGCCTCTATGGTGTTCTTTGCAGCCCCATTTCTCCCAATTTATTTTTCTCTAAAAAGAGAAATGACAACTTGTTGAGCTCGATGATCAATGCATGTTTTACTTGTATGTATATTATTTTTATTATTTACTTTTGGTGTACTTACAAATTTTGAAAAACTTTTGCTCTCGTCTTAATTGACAATTTCATCAGCAGACGATTTAGTAGTAGGTATCTTTTTTATCAATGGAAACGACACTGAAAGAAAAACCACATTCTTGTAAATGAGTTATGTATGTGACGTTTTGTTGGATTATGAATTAATAATGTCATCATTTGGATGATTCTTTGGTCTTCTATTCGTATCTAGATGGTAGCTACTTAGAAAATCAATATGATTTTACCAGGTGGTTTGTGCTGTGAAAAGTGTTGTAACCATTTAATGAATGTTGCCGTCGTCACCACTCTCCGTAATTCCAACTGCTACTCCTGGTGGCAAATTTTTGACCCATTCAGGTTTGCATCCTTTGTCTTTGAACAAAATTATTGGGAAGCCTATTGCGTTACCGTAGACAACACTTGTCAAGTTCTCACCGTATTCTGGGCCAACAAATTACACACTTTTGAACCTTATAGAGCTTGAACTAATTGCTTATGTAAGGAAAGGTGGCAATCTTTTTCACCAATGTTGAGAGTCAATTGGGGTTTCTGAATGATGTCTAGATATGGCATACATTTGAGTGGTTGGTGGTACAATAAATATATTGAGCTTGGCAGCTATGACCGAATTCAGATTCTGGGATTTCCTTCTTGATACTTCAGGATGAATTTTTATAAATCATCCAAGCCACTTTTTCCCTCCTTATTTTTCATTTACATAGCAAAAGGTTTGTTGAACTGTTCATTTCAAAATAACAGTAAAAATTACTCCTGACTATCTTTGCAGTGAAAGGCAATTCGATGTTATGTAATTGAACAATTCTAGCAAACAAGTCATATTCTTGTTCTTGAGAAAAAATTGGATTTCTCTGTTTATCTTTTCAATGCTGCCACCCTTAATGGGGTTGCGCAATGTCCTTAGTAGAGTGTTGAAATTATAAGCAGACGCCCTTACCTCTAGTGATGATTAACATTGCATCCATCTACTGCCACTGCACAAGTTTTCTACTCATTGTGAGCTGCAGATATAGAAAGTGTTTATAATTTTACTTTTAAAAATATGTTAAACATCAGCGCTATCAATGAATTATCTACGCTGTTGGAAGCACGGTCTAAGCGTCAAATTTATTCAATGTAGTTTGCCAGGGAGGTTGGGGCTCAAATCCTACTCTCCCTCCACGTAAGCTCGGGTACATCTCCCATAATTATACCCTACTCATCCTTAACACATTAGTGTAGTTAATATAAAGTCAGCTCACTCAAATGGGTAGTAAGATGCCATGAAAAATAAATGGAATCAAACGAAGGAAATATGTAAACTACTTAATGATGAGCTAGGTAGATGAAGCTAAGAGGAAGTGCAAGTAAAATAATGGAGAAATATTGGGAAGCCCACTGTAATAATCGCACTTAAAATCAACCCAGAAGCATTCACAAGCAGACCTGGACCTCCCCCACCAACAATGAGCCAGTACATAGTGATTCTAACCAATTATACCACTCAAAAACAACTGTAGATATTTGGTTACTCGTAAGTAAAAATATAAACAAAAAAGATCAAGTTATCCCTGCCATCTAAACAAGAAGATTCAATTATAAAAATAAAATTACTAATTTAGTTAATCAGCTCGATAAAATAAAATAAAAATATAATAAATAAGCTAAGTCCTTTTTTTATTGCTAAACTTAAATAGATTTGCGTTTAAAATATACAGCAAGAGTAAAGATTCAACAGGTTTCAAAGGTGGGCCGGCCTGTGCCACCTTAAGAATCCTACGTTTTTCCGCGTATCAATATTATTATTCGGCATTCCAAAAATAAACACCCAAAATTTAATATATACCATCTGAAAGTGCTTTAAATAAACTTTCTTGATGTATATAATAAAATTTGTTGAACTTGTGATTAACTCGATATAATTCTTTGAAATCTTCTAGCATTAATTTATTAAGTGTCCTTTAGCAACTACACTCCTAAAACAACACTGCGTCAGCCAACAGTCAGGAATTTATATTAGCTACTTGTTCTTACATTCACAGCATTAGGTAACGAGCTGGCATAAGAATATGCTGCATTCTCACAGCTTACTTCACATTTAGGACTAAATTCAAGTAGTGGGCCACCTTGGCAACTGTACCTTTTTCCTTAACCTTACTTTATTATATTCTTTAAATCGAAAAATGACACTTTGACACTGAATATGATAATTAGATGCAGCTATAACCGTTATTAACAAATACAATAGCTTGGCTATTTGATCCATCATGATATGCTTATTCGTACAATTGTAAATATTATACTATTGGCAGCTTAAAGCCCTACCGATTCGTAGGTGGCTGTGTTATCTGATAGCTCATGATATTAATTGATCACATATATGTAGCTGACGATTTCCGCAAGTCCATCACAGACTCTGCCTTAAAATACGAGTGAAGAATGACCCTGAGCACGGGACTCCACGGTGGTTAGAATATTTGCGTACTAAGCCAAAGGTCCCGGGTTCGATTCCATTGTCGAGGTGTCATTTTTCAATTTAAAAAAATATGATAATTAGATGCGGCTATAACCGTAATTAACAAATATAATAGCCTTTCTATTTAATCCATCTTACCCTATTAGTTTAGATACGCGGATATCCCAGAAGGGTAGTTAGAAGGGGGTGCAAACACAATTAATAATAATAAATGCACGCATGTGCGGGTGGAGGAGGAAGGTCAAGTTTGCATATAAAATTAATTAAAAAGTAGTATCATTTTCAGCATTTCTAGCGGGGTCAAAGTTTCAAGTAGTGTTTAAATAATAGACCAATTAAGTTTATAACATACCATATCATACCACTTAAGTTTACCAATTTCATGTCAAATGATTAATGCCTATACCAAAGTAATTTTAGGAAAGTTTAAAATATGTAACACAATTTAATTTTTTTTTCAAAAAAATATTTTCTTTGAATGTTAAACGTTAGTAGGAACGAAAATTTACAGCAATGGTGACTTGCGATCTAATAATAAGGTGATGGGATGAGTTGGGGGACGCGACACCTACAGCTTACTACAAAAATACGTAAATCTATCAAATAATGTGTTGGGAGACAAGTGGTGGAGGGGGGACCAAATCCGTTAGCAAATACTAAATCCATGGAAATAATGGGAATTAAAGATGAACATCTTTTGGTATGATATTTATAGACTTACCTTAGTGATGTCCATACCGTCGTAATGGAAAAATGGGAAAATGCAAAGCTTATATGATTAGAATGGGTGTCAATGCTTTTATTTTTAACACTCCAATAATATTCAAATGTAAAGCTGGTACAAACCACATAATTATCCTTAATATATACATTTTTTAATTATTTTTTTTTGCGCGTCTGGAATACATAATTTGTAGCTCAGTTTCTAGAAAGATTAGCCAGTACTAATATGCCGTTGCCCAGGGGACGCCCGAATGTACTAATCATACATCCTTTCCGCGGAGGCTCTTTCCATTTCCCGATGAGATGAGACGATGGTGATAGTGAATATGAGGGTATGGATCCAGTAGAAACTCTTAAAACTAATTTAAAATTAACTAATCAAATCCAGTTGACCGTTGTGGTAATTTCCTTTGCGGGAATATACCAAAGGTCCTAGCCGGGAATCGAAACCGGGACTCCTTAAACTCGTAACCAGCACCATTACATCACAGGTCAGGTTATTATTATTAGCAATGGAGAATGAGCTAAATTGATTTAAATAACATTAACCAAAGCTTTTTTTTGTGAAAACATTAACTTAATTATTTCGCGACAATTTTGCTCAGAGCGTCAACTTTGCTACCCTCTCACTTCAATGTCAACTTGTTTTTATTGTTATAGGTCGTAAAAGGTGTATTTAAATCATTAGTAATTATTCAGTCTATAATAAACACGACGACTTCAGTCCATACGACATACCCTAAAGTAAATGTAATGACTCAAGGTTCATCTACAACCAAAATGGCGTTTACCGTCTATCTTACATCTAATACCCTAAGATCACTTTCCTACTCAATACTTAATGTTGAGGAACAGGCAAAATAGCCAAATAGTTAAATTATCATTGCATCAATTGCAAGCTAAACATAAGAACTACCCCACTCACAATGTTGGGGAAAAAGTTATTGTCATTCCATTCAAGAAACATAGATATATAATTTTTTTAAATTAAAACCATACTTTCACTAATGATCTCTAGAACCCTCTTGCGAAAGAGGGAGTGAGCGTTGAACAGAAACTGTCGTATGTGAGCCAAAGGGTCACTGCATGGACCAATCAATGACTGTGTTTGTATATCTCATACCCCTTGTTTTGTTACAAAAATTAAACAATATTTATGTGGTAAAAGTATAGCTAATAAAATTAGCATACACGTGGAGGAGAATTGGCTGAGATTTCCATATAATGTCCTTAGTGCCAATACAACATTGGTGTGCCATAACCCCTCTCCTTCCTCCCCTTCCCAACGAAAAAACAAATGAAAAAAAACAAAAAAACAATCACATGTTAGGTAACGTAAGGCATTTTTCCAGAATTTTTCTGAAATAAAATTCAAGTCAGAACAAACGGAGAACCAACTTACCAATTCATAAGGATGAACATTTTCAGGTAACAATTTCATATCACTGAATCACAGTAGAGGGGATGCGTTCGTTAAGGCTTTATAAATATTGAGAATTAACATATTTGGTTTACAATAGACCTAGGAACCCCGAAACTTTTTCATTCAACTACCAAGTGCAGCAGTCGAAACGTGAAATGAGAACTGGGATAGTTGTTTTTGTATTATTGTAACTCATTTGAGAATGTTTCTGGTGTTAAAGTTTTTAAAATAAATTAAAATTGAGTATGAACTTGAAAACGTAAATAATAAAATGGTTTATCATGTTGTTTAGCTATATGCCAAATAGAATAGATTCCAGGGTCATTGACACTGACTCAACATACATTTTATTGTTCCCACCAATTGGACATTGACAGTATATTTTCTTCCACTTCAACGACTATATTTATGACTGCTCACAGCCTAAAGTGATGTATAGCTCAAAACAAAAATATTACTACGTCATGGATACTATTTAATCGATTATTGACAGTGATCATCAATTTAATACTTTTCAAGGGAACATAACAAGAATTTTCTTAGTCATTTGATTACTAAGAACGACACACACCTTAAAAACTAACCTAATTCTAGCATCAACGCAATATCAGTCCCTTCGGGCACTAATACATCACTATGAAAGAGAACTCACCTATATTACCAACTACAATTGTTTCGACTTCGCTGGGAGCTTTGTCCACTAGACACACGTACTAAGGAATGCACTTAGGTATCTGCTATGGATGTATTCAAAATACATGGATATTAAAAATAGTCTTATATTCGATTTGATTTCGGATGCATGGCTCGCTAGAACTATAAAAAAAATCAGCCCAAAAGCTATATCCGCAGAGACAAGTTTTTGTGGTGATAAAAAGTCAAAAGGGAGCTAGTTAGCTGTGACACGTATTTTTTAACTTTGAACTAACAAAAATATTTTTGTTAGAAGCAAATGCTTATAATGGTAATAGCCTTACTTGAACAGGGCGAAACTTTTGGAATGAAGTTAACACCCACAGTACAGTCTGATTACTTATGGAACGTCCTACAGAAAATTCCGATGAACAGATTCTTGTTTCAAAGACACGCATTTGATGTTGAATATTTAGCTAATCCCCTCGTTTCAGCACCACAAACACAAGTCTCCGCGCCTAGGTGGTAAAAGATAGATCTATAAGGGAGTACCACACACAGTCCACGGCTGGATGGTGTTGGTGGCGCCTTCCCTCGACTTGCGGCTTACGTTTGCAGCGTCCCTTGTAAGCAACCGGGATGGCCTTGCCCTTGTGGCACGCCGCCTCGCGGAGGTGACAAGCGCTCTGGTAGGTGGTGTCGTCGGTGCCGCACACCATCTTGGTGCCACCGGTCGCCGCCACTGAGGGGCAGCGCTGCGAACACTTGACGCAGTGCGGCGTAAGGTTCTGGTCGAGAAGGCAGTGCTTCCCCGTCGGGCAATGAATCCGGTCGCATGAGCCTGTGGCAACAAACCCGACACAATGGTATTTCTCTTATAGACAATACGGCCAGGTGGTAAGCCTGACAGAGTGATTCATGAGGAGTTTGCCCCCGAGGTTGTCCAATGGTATTTGGTTCGAATCCAGACTTAAAGTACAGCATTAGAAGAATTCAAGTGGTTTGAAATTAACCCTAATCAGTAAGTTCTAGACGTTACTGCCCAAGTTTTGTGCATGTAAAAACACTGATGTCAACAAAAACTATCATACGAAATGGGCTGGCATCATGCAAAGCGAAAAGAGCCGTTAAATAAGATAACTTCTGCTCAGTACTAAGATAATTTTCTTAATGAAAACATATTTTGGATTGAAAAACATACCAAGAAAAATAAACAATTTTGTCTTTGATTTATGAACTGTTACAAAAGTAGATAATAAAATATAATAAAATATAACCCACATGTATTACGATTATTTTTTTTATCTCTAATTGTATTCAGTTTTATTTTTATGTAAATGAATACTGATCGAGTACACAAACAGAACAAGGGTGTTAGAGCAAGAAAACCTATTAGTATTCTTCTCAGACTGCGTATTTTATAAATAAAATTAAAAATGCATGCTCATATATTAATGAAACTACTAAAAAAACCTTGCACGTGTTCAAGGATCACTTTCACACGTGTTAACAAGGAGGTCAATATTATGAAATTGTGGAAGAAAAGACAAACCAGTCAAAATTAGAATGGTAATATGAAGCTTACTAGTATTCTTGATTTTTGTGGTTATCTTGTTTCACAACATTATCATGTGAAGTGAACATTTTGTAGAAATCTATAAACAAGGAATTTCAAGAGTTTTGTTTTGATCTCAATATTCTACCCATAGGTAGGCTCATAGAGCTTAGTGATTTATTGTCAGTAAAACATCTCATTTGTCTTTAGTGATTTATTAGATGTACACATTACTGCATTCGGCAAACATTACAGAGAGAATAGGCTTATTAGGGGTATATTTATATTTTTACTTTGAAAGCACTAGGTATTCGTTCTAAAACACATAAAAATGTATCTTCGTTATAATGATATTATTTTTATTAATCTTGTTTACTCAAATGTAATAGTATTGAGCTTGAAAATTAAGTAAACGTTTTAAGTGAGTAATTTATGCATTTGCATTATTTCAACCAAACTATCATGAATAATTTTCTGAGAACACCACATCCATTCAAATTAAGTCTATATATTAAATTAATATAAAAAAAAGTTGATTTAAACTCTTTAACTATACTAAAACTTTATGATAAAAGAAGTGACAGGCGATAAAAAAATAAAAATAAAGCAATGCACGTCTAAACTAAGCCATTACCTTCTAAATTCTCAGTGCACCTGTAAGAACCAATAAATTTACACTTTTATATCAAGTAAGTGCCATAATCTCAGTAGACGTCAGATTATGTGCGACCTCATTTAATTTCGAGCAATAAGCTGTTGAGTTGAGAACCGTTTCATAACGCTCACTCTGACTTTTAAAAACAGCTCTGTATGCTGACCTACTTTGGTCTAAAATAACGTTGATAAGTGGAGTGACTTCACCTCCATGTGTTTTGAGGGATATAAAACCATTAAAGACAATTTGAGAGTATATTTAATTTTAAATATAGACTACTTACGAGAGACAACCAACCACATTTAGTAAGGGATGGTCGAAAGCGCCGAGTTGTCAGCCTATCAGATGCTGGACTTCATATGAAGATGTATTAGACAATACTTGAGTGGTTTGAAGTTCATTATTATAGCCTTATCACTCTAATGAATGCAGTTATTACAATATAGTAAGGATGCAAGACTATAGGGTTACTGGTATCCATGCGACTATGCCTCTTTTTACAGGAAATTAAACGTATATTTTCTCGACATTTTATGACAACCCTTTTATGTATAAGATATTCTGATAGCGTATTCTATCTCTTTAACTATTCAATATTGTGTTTTCTATCTTTATTTAAACTAATCATTTGTACGTAATGCGTAGTTAATGTAGGCAACAGAACATCACATTATGTGTACTTTTTAAACTATGTTAATCTACTATAATTTCAATATCCTTGATTTGTGGGAATGATTTTCCTTGACTTTTCCTGACAATAATGTAAAATGCTTTATTACCTTTTAATTTCCCTTATTGATTCTTATTTCTATGAGTTTTCCCATTTTATTAGCTCGGTGAAGATGCTGTCATTAATAAATTCATTATTTTCCTCATATATATTTAAAAATATAAAAGATTAGAATTTTATTTTTAGGTTGCAGCTTAAGAGAGTTGTATAGGGTATCTGACATTAATTATATCACATTAATCTTTCAACATATTATTTGTAAAAACCATTATCACTTTAAAATAAGCAGACACTAAAGCAAATTAGATTATACGACACATAATTTGATCTATATTAATAATTCGTAAACATAAATGTATAGTTTATATCAACCTTTATTAAGTAAATTATTCACGTTTTCCCATTGATTTTCAGACCTGAGCTCTAAAACCTTATCAACCGGTATATTATTCAAGAGTGTGTTGGTCTTATGTTTGAATGTCTATGCTGGTTTATATTCCTAGTACTTATACTCAACCCTTAGTTGTTTTTTAGAAATATTAATATATATATAATATTAATAAAAAACAGCTAAATAGTAGAATAGGACCAAGGTATTATTTTCCTATGACTACAGTTTCATTCCACCTATTAACTTCATGCCATGATAAATTACGCGGCATAATCATGCCACATGCTCAGACTACTTGCATGCGTTATCGGTAGTTTGTTTTTCTATTATAAATTACAAATCAATATGAGATACTATTCTAGTCAAGGAAACACCAGTCTTTTAAAGTAAAATAATGTCAATATCACTTTATAAAAAACCTACACCATACATTTACCATTATTCCACTATAACAATAGTTTAAACTAGATCTAGATCTTAATAGTAGTTAACTTTTAAAAACGGCATTCAACTTCCCCTTTACTCCACCATGATTATGATTAACCAAGATTAGAAACAGTAGAGATAAACTAGTTACCAAGACAATAGCGCGCAAGTCCATTAAATCAACATTCTTGCATGCGTTGCTCAATGGTATGAAAGTAAGAATAATAAATACGTGCAATCAAAATGTCTGGCTGCCATCTCAAGTGAGTCAAACCTTTCACAAATGTAACATAACGTTGGCATTACAGTAGTACAGAAATACTTATCAGACTAGAAACTATGGTACCTGTTTAAAATACATTACAGAAGAACTATGATTAGGAGTTTCATGCAGAACCCTTTTTGCCTGGAAGCTTGCGCTAGCCAACCATTTTGTAGGCGAATTATTAAAATATATCTTTTGCTTGGGCGGGATAGCCAAGAAATGGCTTTAAGTCTTAACTCTGTCCCCGGTGCACTGAGAGGGTGGTTTTCCACTTCATAATTTTCATTACGGGTTTTCCGTCCTTTCTCTGGGCGAGTTTTGATGAATTTTCACTTTTAATACTCAAATCACCCTCTACTTCGTTATATTAAGTATTTAATATGCCGTGTACTAAACACACCAATGTAAACTAAACATTGAAGATGAAAGAATGATTCTAGTAAAATAATTAATTATATTGATGTGGTCACCAGTCTTGAGATCTGCCCTATCGCCACTGAGGCTATGCAGGGTATAGTATTCAAATCCCAGTTAGAATATTCTAATTGAAGATGTGTCATACATTATAGAAATGATTCTGAGTTCACTCTAAAGTGGGGTCCCAAGCCCTAATAAACCAGAGTTTAAGTGCCTGAAAATAAATAACAATGGAAGAAAAATCTAAGACTCGCCAAAGACAACATCAAATATGAGAGGGGTTTAGAAGATAAAAGCCCTCTAAATTTGTCCGTTCAAACTAAAATCCGTTTGTGACTTAATGAACATTAATCTGAGAGTTCTAAAGACTTACTAAACCAACTTTAATGTGTAGATCTAGTAGTGTATACAAGTTTCAGTTAAGGTTCATAGCTCGTAGAGAAGAAGGGGTTAGGAGAGACTCACTCTTGGCAGTGTCCATAGTAGGCGATGGCTAGGGTGCTGGTCTTCTTGCGGCACGCTCTCTTGCGGAGCCTACAGATGGTACGGTAGCTTCGGCCATCTGTCCCGCACACGGGGCCCTTGTGACGGTTCTTGCCCCTGCAGTCAGGAGAGCACACGCACTTGGGACGCCCCTTGCGAACCACGCACTTCTTACCCTCGCCACAGTGCACGCCGGCACACGACTCTGCAACAGCACGCCTTGGGTACGTTACTCACACAGCCGCCGACAAGTTGCGCAGGGGGAACTAGGGAGTTTCAATCAATCTCTTAAAATAATCATCTAGCACCCTCAGAATAATATATTTTTAGATCGATTTCATACTTTAGATGTGTTATTTTTTATATAACTTAATTTTGATATTTATGATCGAAAGAAAACAGTTAAATTGATTCACTGAATAACTAGGGCAAAGTATTCTTAGTACTGCAATANACTGAATAACTAGGGCAAAGTATTCTTAGTACTACAATAGATGTGTATCAGTGTTAATTGTTGACGTTGTGTTGTTAGGTTAAGTAAAACATACCAGATTCATTTAATGTGTTAATATGCACATGCACCAAGCATCAGAACACCACAGCATGGTATCCATATTGGTGAGAGGTGGGTTCCCAGTTTAGTTCTGGTGTTGTATCGATATATATATTCGATCTTTTAGCGAGATTACTCGAAAGCAATGTTATTCAACGTTTTTAGTTCACGCACGTACCTCAGATATAATTTTTCTTCAACTTGAGATCCCCAAAGTTGTTGGTGCATAATGCAAGTTATACATTTTCTATTATCTACATCTAGGGAAGCGAGGGAGAGAAAACCTGGCAAGAGCAGATCGAATGTCATTACGTCCGGGTCTCGTGGCTAGTCCTAAATCTGACCCTGATTATTCACTACTTATCACGAAATAATCTATCTTTTTACATTTTTACGTACCCCCTAAGCTGTCTTTATATATCTCGGAAATACGGGTACCCCAGGTTTAATACTACTGCTCTAGAGCCTTTCAATCTAGATATTTCCAGCCAATTGATCCCTTTTTACTGACTCGAGCCTCTTCAGTGCGATCTATTTTTTTTAAGACTATCATCAAACAAGTTTACCAGTTGCTACCATCAATATTTAGATTTTTCCTAAGAAATAAGTTCCTGACTTCATCCCGTTTCCGACACCATTTTGTAGTAGTGATGGTTTTGTTTGATTAATCACTGTTTGCAAATATATTATATAAATACAACTTTTGGCCGCAAAATGTGACCAAATTGGTCAAAGAAGCAACGGTCAGATGTTTTAGTGAATTTAGCCCTTACTCTATGTCATTAGGAACTCGAAAGCTCATTTAAGCACTTTAAAATTTTGTCCTAGATTTAGCTAAATACAAAATTTGCCATTTTATTCATTTGTTTGGGAACTGTATGAAATTAACTCGATAGTTTTGTTTAAAAAATTAGAATTTTTTCAGTGTTTCTCATATATTTGCATAAAATAAACAAATTCTCAAGATAGATCAGCAATACTTTGTTTAATACTATGTGTCTTACTTTCAGTTCAAGCTTTCCGCACAAATTATCAATAATCACATCACATTTCTAAAGAAATTACTATTTCAAAACACTGTAACCCTCACTTGGTTCACCGCATCAGTTTATTCTCGTTTCTTTTTAATTAAATGATTTATTTATTTGAGGTATTTAACGTGCACTTTCTGAACCGACTGATTATATCAGCCCCCAAGCATCATTCTCGATTCCATGAAAGCTGTGTTTATATTGGAGTTCCTCATCAGAATAGAAAGATGAAAAGGACAGCCGATTGTGCTGAAAAATCGTTCCACAAACTAGAGCTTAAAAACCACCTAATGGGAACAAGAGGAGCAACAAAATATTGACATAGTGTGGGTTTCAAAAATTGATCCATCTCGCATCATAAATTATATGAACCTTTTCTTACAGGAAAATATCATCTATGGAACAAATCTTCTATCAATATGGCGGATCGCAATGGCTCGGAGAATATTCCATATTTGATATTTCCCCATTTTCAGATAAAACAAGTTAGAAATTAGCCCATTAGATGCGATACGAACAAGTGTGCACCAGCATCAAACATACGAACAGGTGTGCGCTAACCGTTAAGAAAAAATTGCACGAACCAAGACTTATGCATTTGAACAGAGTGTGAGGGATTCATATCTCAATCAGGCGTACTGAGGCTGGTTTTTACTAAATGATTTCCCACTCTCCCTCCGAGCAAGTACGGGTACACGTCCTCTAAAATTCTACCTTCCGCATCCCTAAAGCAATTAATGTGTGCATGGGCAGCTAGAACGGGTACTAAAACGCGGTGGAGAAACTATATTTAAAAATACATGCCTAGATCAATTTAACTGACTTATATACTAATTCCTATTATTAGTACATCCAAACGTAATTCAAGGACAAAAACACCCAAAGAATCGTAAATGTTCATTTGGAATTTAGTCAAAGAGAAAAAAACAATATAATAATACACTTTACAGGAATTGAGACCGGAATCTTTCAATTAAAACGCAAATACCTAACCAATCAAGCTAAGGCATTGCACCCTCTTATAGGTCTAATAGTCTTAAACAAGCTGGCGAGCTTACCCACCTTTGCAGGCGTAGCATGGAACGCCCCCTCCGAGCACCCTCCAGAAGAACAGGGTGCCAGCGTCCATGTCTTCAACGCTCCACGCTGTCGCAACGCTGTTTCCCCCTCCGAGCACCCTCCAGAAGAACAGGGTGCCAGCGTCCATGTCTTCAACGCTCCACGCCGTCGCAACGCTGTTGGAAGCGCAGCACTCCTCTTTGCTCACTTTCTGGCTAAGTAACTCCGTACAGCGACCGTTGCGCACCATCGCGGACCAGCAGTTACCCCCTGTGAATAAAAAACAACAACATCAACGTCACTTACTTCTAAATAAAGAGGCAGGCAGCAAGTTCATGGCGTGGACAAAAGCGTTAATACGACATTCTCTCTCAAATGTCTTCCCTGTAAAGTAAATTGACCATTCATTTCTGATTTTCGGGGATAGTCCCCGCCCTAAGACTCAAATACCAGAGTGATTTAGACCCCGATTTGCTAGATAAATTAATGCAATTTGAAATAAGATAAATTCTTCAGATAAATGCCATACCATTGAAATAATCAAAGTTTTGTCAAAATAAGGGTTCAGCAGTCTGGTTTTGAAGTTGAGAAGCAAGTGAACCGATTGTATAGTTATATAATAATAGTTCTAACAATGACACAAGTCATAATGAAACGAAAAACTGAAATTAATACAATATCACCATGTGCCATGTGGCCTACAAAGTTTCAAAATGTCGAAGATCACATATCCTTTGCTTCGACTTCGACAGACACAATAATATTCGCATCTTCGAAACATTTCAAAAGAAGAATCTTCGATACATAATGAATAGATTTTAAATATGATTAAATCACATATTCGGGTGTTTCGCTCACTCTCGGCCCCTGAGTTCCCCTTATAGCTTTCAAACTAACGGACGTAATCGGTGTATGAGACGCACTCAGGGGCCGAGAGCTAGTTAAACACCCTGTATAATGTAAGAATTAATATGTCAGATATGTCAAAATAAAATAGCACAGTGTGATTTTTTTTCTTTCTCTCTCTAGCCCTATCTTTTTATCAAGTTGTACTCAAACGCCAATTTAAAAATAAAAGTAGTGGCCTATTGTTTTAGCACCGTGTCTTACTACCCATTCTGGCTAAACGTTTATGTACTAACTGAGCTAATGGCTTTAGGGATGAGGAAGGTTATCTATAGGGCAAGTGTACTCGAATTTGCGTGGAGGAAGAGTGGAAATCTATTTTGGAAAAAAACCCACCTCCGTCCACCCGACCGAGATTCGAACCTCAATCTCCCCATCATCGGCAGTCTAGTCTACTGCGAGAGTGACGCTTTAGACCATGTGGCCATCAAAGCGAGTGGAGTAGCCTATTATGTGACAACAACAACCAAAAACAACCTGCTTCAGTTGCCGAATGGTCTAAGGCATCACTCTAGTGTTAGACTGCTTTGCTGATGAGACTAAGAAATCGGGGTTCAAATTCAAGTCGGGTCTACTGAGGTTTTTTTTCCCTAAATGGTTTCCCACTCTCCTTCCTCTAAAATACTTTCTTCCTCATCCCTGACCCATTAGAGAAAAAAACATATATTCTTATAACCTGAACAAGTAGTAAGACATGGTAAAACAACAACCTTATCTTAATTTTTTTAAATAAAAATTGTTATGATCTAATTTTTTTAGGACAGCATCGGTTGCATGTCCCCCCGGGTGGTCGACCGCTTCTTGAGGCGTCCTTCACCATCAGTGTGGATTTGCAGATAGTTCGGAAGCTTAGAAAAACGCGGTGGCCAAAAAATAAAAGATATCGTTGTTAAGGACTACTTGAAGAGTAAAAAAAGAAGCAAAATTAATGTTTTGAGTACTTCAAGATAATTGTGGGTCAGTCGACCTCACACGCTATATATATTTTTTGCTTTTCATAAATTAAGAGTGTCAAAATCACTTCCTAAGCTCATTCCAATTTAAAATAAATTAAACGTGGGCCTACTCATTTTAGACGGCCAGGTTTGGGCCCACACTTTTAAATTAGGTGAGTAGGCTGATATGTAGATTTTCTCTACCTGCGCATGCGTGAGTTCATAAACATAAAAACTAGTTATTTCTCTTATCAGGAGAAAGATTGGTTACTTGAATCTAAGAAGAAGAAAAATCCATCAGAAAAGTTCTAGAAAAAACAATTTATTTAGGTTAAAGGTTTCTGGAAACATGTGGAAAAGTACCTTAAGGATGTATTGGCTGATATGCTAGAGGGTAGAAGGGGGGATAAGATAAGAACATCCGGTGATAAAGACTTTTGATCTGAAACTGGATGATTATTTACCAGCCGGCTGCTCATTCGATGCTAGCGATTGTCTAAATTCAATCTTAAATAAAGATACATAATATTCTATGTATAGAAATTAAAAAATATATATTTTGTTGTTTTAGTATTTTTCCGTTGCCAAAGTGCAATATGAGAGTTGTTCACAACTTTGTTCCATAACTGTAAGATTAAGAGGGATGTAAGATTGTTTAAAAAATATGTGTTTAGAAGAGGGCTACGTTTCCAAATTATAGTCCTGTTCGTACTACAGTAATGTGGAGCTTTAACATTGTGGGAAGTACTCAAAAGGCTCAACTTCGGCCTGAATGCGAGCCTGCAGCCATCGTGTCGTTGAATGCCACACTCTTTCAAAAATACCAATTGTTTAAAATACCTAGTCAACAGGTTGAGCGATATTGATTGTGGTACACACACAGTTTAGTGGAAGGACTTGGCTGTAGCCCAGAAACAAATTCAAATGAGACACATGTTTATTTGAACTTTCTTCATTGTTTTTGTGTCTCCTGTCCACCAATGAAGTAGGTCTCACATTTTATAGTACACCCTGTATAATATGAATCGAGTTACCCATCCAGTTGATACAAATGTTTACACTAAATAGGTAGAGGTGAGGACGAAAGCAGTATTTGTGCGGAGAGAGAGAGAGTGGAAAACAATTTTTTAAAGACCTCTCAGTATACCTAGCCTGGATTCAAACTCCAACCACCACATTAACGGCAAGATGGACCACACGAGATTTATGTCTTCTCCCACGTGTCCGTCGATGTGAGTAAACAACCCAGAGGCATACATACACATTAGGTGAAATGTAGCTAAACGACATAGATTAGCCCCTTTTCGGTGGCCACGTGTTCTAAGGCATACTCTTGCAGTAGACTAAACTGCCGATGACGGGGAGATCGAGGTTTGAATCTCGGTCGGGTGTACTGAGTCAGGTTTTTAGAAAATAGTTTTACACTCTCCCTCCATGCAAATGCGGGTACACCTACTTTAGATAAAACCTTCCTAATACCTAAAACCATTAGTGTAATTAGTACATAGGCGTATAACTTAAACGGATAATAAGATGCGGTGCTAAAAAAAGAATAATTTAATTATTGTGATTTTACAGTTTCTGTAATGATTTTTTTTAGCACCGCGTCTTACTACCCGTTCGGATTATACGCCTATGTACTAATTACGCTTGTGTATTAAGGATGAGTAAGGCTGAATTAAGAATAAGTGTACCAGCATTTACGTGGAGAGAGAGAGAGTGAAAACCATTTAAGGAAAAAACTCAGTACACCCGACCGGGATTATAACCCCGATCTACCCGTCATCAGCAGGCCAGTCTATTGTGAGAGTGACGTCTTAGACCAAACGGCCACCAAAGCTGGTCACGTGGAATACAATGCAAACGAGAATCGAACCAAATCCCCCTGAGGTGAATGGCTAGAATATGGACCTCAACGCGATCGGACAAGGCCAAAGCTTACAAAAGCTTGTCGTGACCACTTTTAGGGAGGGAGGGAGAGATAAGAAAGAGTGATGCAAGAGGTCTAAACGTTTAGTTCATTTAGTATAATTTGCAGGTGACTGGGAGTTTAGAGTTTGAATCCTGGTTGGGTGTACTGAGTATGTAGTTTCTTAAATGGTTTCCCACTCTCCTGTCATGAAAATGGGGATAAAGTTCTTCTAAATTAAACTTTACTCATCCCTACTACATTGGCGTAGTATATAAATCAATACATATACATATTATAATATATAGGCCTACATATAATATAATAGATATAACCCAAACGGAAAGGGAGACGAAATGAAAAATAAATAGGGATATATATATATATATATATATAAAATACATGTAACCCGTATCGGTGAGCGTGCGGAATACATGTCTGGTTTGCCGGTGACGGTGAGAATAGTAACACACTTTTTAAGACAAACACAACTGTATAGATTGTGAATTAAAAATGATTAGTCAACCTGCAGTGGTGGCCGAGAGGTCTAATGTGATACACTCGCATTGCAGATGCGGGTGCATATATTCAAAGCTATCATAATTCTTCTCACATCATACTTATTTATTTATCTTTTTATTGTCATGCTATGTTTAACAAAAGGGTTATTAATGGTACATCTTTAGAAGAAAGGTAGGTTTTTTGAATTCATATATTTTAAGACATGGATTATTAACAGCTTAATATATGGGGTAGGTATGAGTAGGATGGTTTTAGTAGAAGTACACCTACATTTAGATAGATAGGAGATGAAAAATTCTTACTGACAATCATTTGTAAAAATCATACTCAAATGCACGTGGCCAAGTTTTTATCTTTTACCTTTCCGTACCCGAAATCCAGTCTATTGCAGACCTGATGCCTTATACCACGTGACCACCGGTGGAGGTTTAGAATTTGAGAGAGGACGATAAGATTATCGCGTGTTGGATACAATCCTCAGTGCACCCGGTAAGAAGCCAAACCCCAAACTCCCCCGTCAACTTCAACCAAGTCCAATATTCGCCCAAAAAATACCTTTTCCTGAATGGGGTGTTGTTCTCACGCCTTAGACCATTAGCCCATCCGCGCACGGTTTAATAGTTACTGGAAGTATAATCAATCTCGTGTCTATCTTTCCATATATTCATATTTGATGAGAGAGAGACGCGTGCAACTACCAGTAGAAAGAACCCTTAAATTTATTGACAAGTAAAAAAGTGGTGAGGCTAGACTTTAAGCGTGTGTCTAGACGATGTAATCCTGTCCCAATTACCACGAAACACCTGTGAGGCACAGGTGTTCTTCCCAGACGTGGGAGCTTCACATAATACAGACAGACAAGCAGGCAATCGGGGTAGAACATTCAGTCTGATAGGAGGGACCGAGAGGTTTCAACCGAAGTCACCACAACTAACTGTGAATTAAATATATTAATTTACAATACAGCGTGTATTTATAAGGATTTGAGCCATCAAATTCTCAAGAATATTTGAGATTCGGTGATGGAATTGAAAAAAAAATAGTTTTTTTTAGTTGGAATTAGTTGTATAGTGATGGAATTGAAAAAAAATATAGTTTTTTTTAGTTGGAATTAGTTGTATAGCTACAGTCTATCCAGGAAAATAGTGGGAGTAACTGACAGCTAGCAAATGCTACCAGATATATTGTAAAGGGTCAATCATAAACCACTTAGCGTTCTTTTTACCAACCTTTTTCACCCTTGTACCCAGCCGAGATGCTAACCTTAAACTCCTCGTCACAGGCAATCCAGTCTTTAGTGAGGTTGACGCTTTAAGCCACCAGCATAGGTTTTTGTTAATATTAACTATTATTCAAACAATTATGCTTTAAAAGATTTTATAAATTACGATAGCTAAAAATTTCCTTGATTTTTAAAATCTAAATATGGTGATAAGGGGGAGGGTGGAAGGGTGAGACACAATCGCATATTTTCAGATTACAGCGTCTTTGATTTTAGACATCACTTGTTCATCAATCCTCTGTCACTATGGGGTAGCCTCTGGAGTCTGTACTTAATCTAAGATATATATGTGTGTGTGTGTGTGGGGGG